>JAQGAK010001922.1:0-25027 GCA_034696945.1 Lipothrix lubbocki
TTTAATTTGCTGCAGGTTTATTTAATTTGCTGCTAACCTAAATTATTTGCTGCTGACCTAAATTATTTGCTGCTAATCTGCTCTAGATTTGATGCAAGTGGATTTGCTGCTAAAATCCTATTTATTTGCTGCTGATTTAAATATATCCCCTAAATTATTCTTTGACACCAAAGTCGAAGGATGATCAGGACCTAAAGTGGACGCTTCTAATTCTAAAACCTGTTTCATAATTTCTTCTGCCTCAGCAATTTTTCCCTGATTAAGATAACTCCTTCCTAAATTACTTTTTGTCTCAGAAGTAACCTTGAGGGTCAGACCTAACCTCTTTGGATTTATAGTTTTTCAGCCCCATCATACTTCCCTTGAGCCGCAATAAATCCCTGCTAGATTATATTTTGCAATTTGCTTTCAAAGTTTTCGGATGTTCTCATCCAAAAACTTTCTAGCGGGATTTAAAAACCTCGTTAGTAAGTTCTTCGGCCTCAGCATATTTCCCTTGACCGTTATAAGACTCTGCTAAATTTTGTTTTACTATAAGTAGTAACAGTTGGTCTGGACCTAATGTGATTTCGCCAGATTTTAAAACACTGATGTCTTCGGTTTGTGCGAATTTTTCTTGAGTTAAATATAACCCTACCAAATGCTGTTTGCAGTCAAAGTCTCCAGATGTTCTTGGCCGAATGCCGCCAGGTTGGATTCAAAAACATTGGTAAAAAGCTTCTTGGCTTCAGAATACATTCTTTGATCACAGTACGTTGCTGCTAAACGTACTTTTGCCAGGTTAGAGGGACGATGTTCTGGACATATGTATGGTGACAATTTGATTATTATCTGATGCTTTTTCTTTAAATCTATGATCTAGATTTTACGATGGTTGTTTGAAGTGTCGGCGATAGCAGCGTTCCGAAGCCTTGTCCACTATCCTCGTCCAGCAACGAATTTGCATTGTCAAATAAAATAATCGCAAGTTTCTGGCACAACTATACACTTCAGCTGCAATCTCTTCGTACTTTCTCTTTCCCGCCTTTATTTTCTGGAGATATTATGTTGGTCAAAATAGCAATTTGAAATGTACAATTTGCTTTTAAATAAGTTTCCGCATTGATCCACAAGACATGGTCGTAGGATGTTTTGTAGTCTTGAACATATTTCCTCACTGCCTCCGTCTTACCAATCCCAGCCAACCCTGACAAAACAATGGTTTGACCAAGAACCGTTAGATCCCCATTCTTTCGATAGCACAGACATAGACATACAGCCTCATGGAATTCTCGGAGGATGCTTTCACGGCCGGTAAAAGACTGGATAGGTTCTCGAACCTTGTATTCGATTATATCCGGATGACTCTTTAGGGGTGTTAAACATAGATTAATTGTAATGGAGTTTCATGCAGACATGTGCGAATTTTCACTGGCTTCAGTTCTGATCTCTTGGTTGGACATGTCAGTGGATGTGGTTGATGATAGTTTACTCATCTAAAAATCAATAATACAGAAAAATAAAATCATGAATGGGCGTTGAATTGTTTTTGAATTAGTAAAAAATAAAATCATTATTATAGGAATGAAATAATTACATATCACTCAAACGCTGTTTCTGCTGATAAGGACGATTCAGTTGACGTCATTTCCTTATATAATGCTACAACAAATATTGGCAAATTTTGCTCGGAAGCGTGCAACGACGACACAAGTAGTGAAAATGTAAAGTCGTAAAAGCAAGATAAAATTTCAAATTTTAGAGCGTACAAAAATTGAAACAATTTCAGTAAAGAGCAAATGGTTTTTGTGCGTAAAATAATAATATTAATTTATTGTAACGTTAATGAATGTTTTTACGAGTTGGCTTTTAATTTTCTCAACCCCTACAACCCCAGGTGCTTTTGTTACTGAACTGTGGAAATAAACGGAAAATAACTTTGTGAAATAGCTACATATTACTCAGAATTTCCAAAGCAAATCGTGACATCATAGTGTGCATACTTCCTGGTCGGTAGTAAGTGCAATTACAGTTAATTAGCTGATCGTGAACAGTTTGACAAATTTTATAAACGTAATATTAATTGCTAGCTTGCTCGAAAGAAAACTTAGTTTTCTCTTCCGGGTAACACACTCGGAACGACATTTAATTCAATTCATGTCTTTATTAACATGTTATTCCTAGATCTGTACAAAAAGACCCCCTCTGGTAACACGGGTATAATGAAAATATAAATGTTTTTCATTTTACAATTAATAATAATTGAAAGCACGATTTCCGCTTTAACGATCCGTTAGATCCACTTGTGCGATAATAGCTATCCCAATTAAGCCGACAACTTATCGCCGTTGTATTTCAGAATGTAGCATCTAAGTTGATCATCTCCAAAATTACAAATAATACGTGCAGCGACTTGTCCTTGGTTGCCTCGGTGTCAGGGTGGTGATGTTAAACAGTGTGAACGTTAATAGGAATAAAATAAATTTTTACGGTGGAAAAATTATTTTGCAAGTTTTTTTTACTTTCTTTCATGATGATTTTTCCCCTCTTATGACAAAATTTTGACTGCAAACTCCAGTTTTGTCCAGATATCATTATATCCAGTTATTGTAATTTATTTTTGTATCGTAAATCGTAATCGAGTGGAACAAATAAAATTATAATCACGACAGTATCCAAAATGATTATGTATGTGGATGCAGTTGGCATATTTTAATACCTCTTAGGGATTCATACTAATGGATTTATTTTAGGGGAGTAAAGTTCTGTTTTAATACAAATCTATTTTATTTATAAAAATAACAATCATTACTATTGTAATCACAGCTATTAGTGTGTCAAATACACAGAGACCTCAAAAATGCAAAAAATGTTGAATGATGTAAGCAATTGGTTTAAAGATAAAAGAATGGGACTTAATCCCAGTAAATGTATTAAATTAATTATAGATCCTAGTCGGGATAAGAATTATAGTGAGTATGACGTAAAAATTAATAATATTTCACTTCCACGTGAAAATGTAAATAAAATATTAGGTATACAAATTAATAATACACTTAAATGGAATGATCATGTAAATTTTGTTATAGAGAAAGCAAGCAAACGATTGTTCATGTTAAGGAAATTGAAACAGTTTAGTTTTTTTTAAAGAATTGGTAACTATCTATAAAGCATTTATCAGAATAATTATTGAATATGCTAGTGCCGTGTGGACTTCACATCTAACCTTAACTGATAAGACAAAAATTATTAAACGTGAAAAAAGATGTCTATCTACATATAATAACAGGAAGTTATGTCATTCGAAAAAATTATCACGTTATATTAAAAGAATTAAGTTTAGAACCAATCACGGAAAGAATTGTTAAGTTAAGATTAAATTTTGGTAAATCTTTGTTTACGTCCCCCAGGTTCCGCTATTTACTTAATCTAATTTTTAGAAAGGAAAGCATAACTAGATCAACTACTAGATTACGTGAACTTATTTGTAAAAAATGCAGGTATTTAGATTCTCGCATTCCTAAAATTATAAGACAATTAAATAATCTGAATACAAGTGAATTTAATAAGTTAGATAAATTATACCATTCTAGGGAAAAATGTCAACTAGGTATCTTCAGTTACTTCGGAAAAATGGTTTCTTTTTCCTTTACCCTTGTCGTATTTACTTCGTGTAAATACACGCTACAGGTGTTGTAATTGTGGATGTTTTCTAGTGAGACCCCATATTATTATAAATATTATTAATATTATTATTACAGAGAAACATATCACGGGAATCACGCAAAAACATCTTGAAAGATTAATTGATCCGTTGCATCCACACGATGCTTCGGCATGGAACAAAACGAACTGAAAATTGGAAAATTAATGTATGAAATCATTTATTTTCTGTAGTTAATATTAATAATTAATACATAATTATAATTATTACATGTTAAGCATCCGCTTTCAATTGTTATCTTACCAAGTGATAAGAACCAGCAATTATCATCGCCTTAGAATTTGCATCCACAGGAGCTATAAACTCCAATTCAAATAATTTGGCTGTCTTCCTGGCTAGAGCAACGGTCGCTCCATTGGCAACGAAATTAAAATCCGATCCCTGTTCTACCACTTGGAACACAACTTCTCCATTACTATTTTGTCCTATCATTTGCTGTGAGCAGCAAAGAGCCACATCAGCTCCATCTATTAGGCCAAGAATCCTGTCCCCACTTGAAATCGCTTGTCCCTGAAAGTAAATAGATAATTCAAATAATTTTTAAAAATAATAAAAAATGTAAATTAGACATGCAATTTAAAATGGATACATAAGTGGCGTTGTTGAATTGAAAACCTTCAGGATTTGCATTGGTATATGTAAAATTAACTTAAGATTTCTCATTTGTCAATTCAAAACAATCAATGTCCTACTTGGCAAGTTAGTTGACTGGTAATCAAAACATTGCCCACCGGGTCTGAAAATCTAATTGTCGTTGAGGAGTGCTGTTGATCGTCATGACCTGTCGTGGTTGTTGTCATTAAAGTGGACATTACAAGTTGATTTTGTGCTCCTCGAATTTGGCAAATGACGGAATTACCCCCGCAACCTTAAAATAATTTTGGAACTGATTTAATGAATAAATACGTTTCTCTGCTTTATGTCAAATTATTAGTTTTTATATCAAAACATCCATTGGTTAAAAAAGCAACGCACCTATCTTCTGGCTCTGATGGAATGTAAATGTTTGATGAGCAGGCAAAGCTTCTTCAAGGACATTCCGAAAATATCCTCGACCTACTAAAATGTTTGGTGCTGGGAAGAAAGATCCTGGCGGGCCTGCAGGGTATCCCGCTGGAAAATGAACTTCAGATTGAGGAGCATGAACGAAATCCTGATTGCTATATCCTTGATTAGGCGCACCGGGCTGTGAAACTACAGCAAAAGCGTACGGTGGTGGGGCCCCATGATTTTGGAGGTTAGTAAGCTCAATAGTTTTATCCATTTTGGAAATGATTTGTAATGTAACAGGGGTTATAAATGGTAACAATATTAGTTTACACAAATTATTGCAGCAGGAATTATATATCGCAGAAATCAACACTTTGTCAGTAACTCCTTTGATACAAATGTGTCACTGAGCTGAACGAGGAATCACAAAACTAATTTATGGCTGACATAAGTAATCGTGGGTAATTATACATGCATATCGTTTATCAATAATCCCCCAAAAGTTTTTCAGTGGAACAATTCTGTACTGTGTGATAAAAATTGCAATAAAATCAGATATGTACATAGACATGCAATTCAATGCAAGCATGCAATAAATGGATTGACTACATTTGCATACAAAAGCTCTCTACAGTCTAGACTTTTCATCGACTGACGTTTGTTCGTTTTAGACTTCATGTTGCTTTCAAAAAATATATGACTATTACATTTCCGTATAATGATGAGCACACTAGTGACGATCCTGTCAATATTGACTTCAATAAACACACAATTACACTGGCGGGTTAATGAATCACAAAGAAACAAATACTGAAAATCATGGTATTAGCCTTCCCCAATGTTTAACATTTAACTTAGCTAGCGAGAATGTTGAGACTTTATTGCATGTATGCATTTATGTATTTCTGTATATAGCAAGATCAGTAAATATAATCAATTTATCTCAAACAAATTTATCACCCATTTGTTTCTATTGTTTATTATTTACATTGTATTTTAGATCACTTTAAAGACAATCGCGGAATATATGTATGTATATTTCATCAATTTATTTTCAAGAAATATTATATTTTGAATAAATTACATCAGATTACTTCACAATAAGTTCATTCTCGACTATGAAAAACTCAAACTGAAATAATCAGTGTCTGTAATCATTTATAAAACGCCCTATCCGGAAGCACTAAAAATATATTTAATGACCAAAACATATTTGCTTTTGCGTTTGGTGTTGACTTTTGAATTGGCCTTGAATACCCTTTGTTGGATTGATGATCTCGGTAAAGGCTTGATCGGTTTTGGCGTACTTTCCTTGATTCCAATAAATCCCGGCCAACCACAATTGTATTGTCAAAGTCGACGAGTGTTCCGCTCCGTAATGTGATTTATTTAATTGGAAAAGCTCGGTATAGATTTTTTCTGCGTCGGCGAATTTTTCTTGGCGATCTAACACAAACGCCAAATTTTTCCTTGCCTGCCAAGTTGGTGGATGTTCTTCTTTTCCAGAAATAGTCTTCTCTGATTTGTACACCTCATTGTAGAGTACTTCTGCCTCTGCAAATTTTTCATGAATGACATAAAATCCGGCTAACTTATTTTTAGTTTGGAGGGTTTCCGGATCATCCAGGCCTAAAACAGCCTCTCTTGATTTGACAACCGCTGTGTAGTGATTTACCGCTTCATCGTATTTTTTTTTGTTTTTACAAATCTCGGCTAAATTATGTCTTGACGTCAGAGTCATTATGTGCTCTTGACCGAATACGATTTCCTCAGAACTTATAACGTCGACGAAGAGTTCTTCAGCCTTAGAATGTTTCCCTTGTTCCTTATATACAACAGCTAAATTACGTTTTACCATCAACGTTCTATCATGTACGGGACCCAAAATAGCCTGGACTTTTTCCAAAACCTCGACATAAATTTCTTCTGATTCTTTAAGCTTTCCTAGATTCTTGTATGCTGCGGCCAGATTTTGCTTTTTCACCAACTTTGACCAATCTTCCGAAACTTCCGTGGTTTTGTATGAAGTAATATCCTTCGTAGAGAGTTTTTCGGCCGCAGCATATTTTTCTTGATGATCGTGCAGCGCTGCTAAATTTCCTTTTACCGCCAGAGTTGAGCAATGATCTGGACCTACTGTGGCTAGCAATGATTCATAAACCCCGTTTAAGAGCTTCTCGGCTTCAGCGTATTTACCCAGATTTGTATATACTACTGCTAAACTAGTTTTGGTATTTTAAGTCGAGGCATGTTCCAAAATTACTTTTGAATGAATTCAAGACCTCGGTAAAGAGCACTTCAGCCTCAGAATATTTGTATTGTTCCCTTATTTCTCTGTTAAACTGCTTTGACGACAACGTTGACGGATGCTCAGGCCCCAAAACATGCCCTGTTGTGATTTCAAAACCACGGTAAAGTGAAATTCAGCCTCATCATATTTGCTTGATGAGCTCTACTTGTAAACACATAAATGTTTTTCATTTTACAGTTTATAATTAATTAAAAGCACTATTTGCGCTTTAACAATCCGTTAGATCCATTTGTGCTATAATAGCTATCCCAATTAAGCTGACAACTTTTCGCTAATGTTGTAGTTCTGAATGCAGCATCTTAGTTGATCATCTCCAAAATTACAAATAATGTGTGCTACGACTTGTCTTTGGTTGCCACGGTGTCAGGGTGGTGATGTTAAGCGGTGTGAACGTTAATAGGATCGTTAATAAGATATCATGTTAAATTTTGACGATGGAAAAATTATTTTTGCAAGTTTTTTTTTACTTTCTTTCATGATGATTTTTCCCCTCTTATGACAAAATTTTGACTGCAAACTCCAGTTTTGTCCAGATATCATTATATCCAGTTATTGTAATTTATTTTTGTATCGTAAATCGTAATCGAGTGGAACAAATAAAATTATAATCACGACAGTATCCAAAATGATTATGTATGTGGATGCAGTTGGCATATTTTAATACCTCTTAGGGATTCATACTAATGGATTTATTTTAGGGGAGTAAAGTTCTGTTTTAATACAAATCTATTTTATTTATAAAAATAACAATCATTACTATTGTAATCACAGCTATTAGTGTGTCAAATACACAGAGACCTCAAAAATGCAAAAAATGTTGAATGATGTAAGCAATTGGTTTAAAGATAAAAGAATGGGACTTAATCCCAGTAAATGTATTAAATTAATTATAGATCCTAGTCGGGATAAGAATTATAGTGAGTATGACGTAAAAATTAATAATATTTCACTTCCACGTGAAAATGTAAATAAAATATTAGGTATACAAATTAATAATACACTTAAATGGAATGATCATGTAAATTTTGTTATAGAGAAAGCAAGCAAACGATTGTTCATGTTAAGGAAATTGAAACAGTTTAGTTTTTTTTAAAGAATTGGTAACTATCTATAAAGCATTTATCAGAATAATTATTGAATATGCTAGTGCCGTGTGGACTTCACATCTAACCTTAACTGATAAGACAAAAATTATTAAACGTGAAAAAAGATGTCTATCTACATATAATAACAGGAAGTTATGTCATTCGAAAAAATTATCACGTTATATTAAAAGAATTAAGTTTAGAACCAATCACGGAAAGAATTGTTAAGTTAAGATTAAATTTTGGTAAATCTTTGTTTACGTCCCCCAGGTTCCGCTATTTACTTAATCTAATTTTTAGAAAGGAAAGCATAACTAGATCAACTACTAGATTACGTGAACTTATTTGTAAAAAATGCAGGTATTTAGATTCTCGCATTCCTAAAATTATAAGACAATTAAATAATCTGAATACAAGTGAATTTAATAAGTTAGATAAATTATACCATTCTAGGGAAAAATGTCAACTAGGTATCTTCAGTTACTTCGGAAAAATGGTTTCTTTTTCCTTTACCCTTGTCGTATTTACTTCGTGTAAATACACGCTACAGGTGTTGTAATTGTGGATGTTTTCTAGTGAGACCCCATATTATTATAAATATTATTAATATTATTATTACAGAGAAACATATCACGGGAATCACGCAAAAACATCTTGAAAGATTAATTGATCCGTTGCATCCACACGATGCTTCGGCATGGAACAAAACGAACTGAAAATTGGAAAATTAATGTATGAAATCATTTATTTTCTGTAGTTAATATTAATAATTAATACATAATTATAATTATTACATGTTAAGCATCCGCTTTCAATTGTTATCTTACCAAGTGATAAGAACCAGCAATTATCATCGCCTTAGAATTTGCATCCACAGGAGCTATAAACTCCAATTCAAATAATTTGGCTGTCTTCCTGGCTAGAGCAACGGTCGCTCCATTGGCAACGAAATTAAAATCCGATCCCTGTTCTACCACTTGGAACACAACTTCTCCATTACTATTTTGTCCTATCATTTGCTGTGAGCAGCAAAGAGCCACAGCAGCTCCATCTATTAGGCCAAGAATCCTGTCCCCACTTGAAATTGTTCGTTCCTTAAAGTAAATAGATGAGATAATTCAAATAATTTTTAAAAATAATAAAAAATTGTAAATAAGAAATACAATTTGATAATATTAGTTGCATTGTTGAATTTAAAAAATTCAGGGTTTTAGAATAGTTAGTATACATTAAAACTAACTTTAGGTAATAAAAATTTATCATTTATCTACGCGACCGATGTCTTACGTGGTCACTTTGTTGACTGGTAATCAAAACATTGCCCCTCGGGTCTGAAAATCTAATTGTCGTTGAGGAATGGTGTTGATCGCCATGACCTGTCGTGGTTGTTGTCCTTAAAGTGGACATTATAAGTTGATTTTCTGCTCCTCGAATTTGGCAAATGAATGAATTACCACCGAAACCTTAAAATAATTTTGGAACCGATTTAATGAATAAATACGTTTTTCTGCTGTATGTCAAATTATTACAGTTGTTACATCAAAACATTCATTTGTTAAAAAGCAACACACCTATCGTCTGGTTCTGATGGAATGTAAATGTTTGATGAGCAGGTAAAACTTCTTCAAGGACATTCCGATGATATCCTGGACCTACTAAAATGTTTGGTGCTGGGAAGAAAGATCCTGGTGGGCCTGCAGGGTATCCCCCTGGATAATGCATCTCAGATTGAGGAGGATGAACGAAATCCGGATTGCTATATCCTCGATTAGGTGCACCGGGCTGTGAAACTACAGCAAAATTGTAGGATGGTGGGGCCCCATGATTTTGGAGGTTAGTAAGCTCGATATTTTTGTCCATTTTGGAAATGGTTTTTACCGTTACAGGGGTTATAAATGGTAAAAATATTAGTTTCCACAGTAAACTATTTCAGCAGGAACTATATACCGCAGAAATCAACACTTTGTCAGTAACTCCTTTGATACAAATGTGTCACTGAGCTGAACGAGGAATCACAAAACTGTTTTATGGCAACAAAGGTAATCGTGTGTGTAATTATTTATGTATATCGCTTATCAATAATCCCCCAAAAGTTTTTCAGTGGAACCATACTGTATAGTGTGTGATAAATAGTGCAATAAATTCACAAAAATGTGCATAGACATGCAATTATTATTCAATGCAAGCATGCAATAAATGGATTGACTACATTTGCATACAAAAGCTCTCTATAATCTGGACATTTCATCGACTGACGTTTGTTCGTTTTAGACTTCATGATACTTCCGAAAAATATATATGACAAATACATTTCCGTATAATGATGAGCACACTAGTGACGACTCAGTCAATATTGCCGTCAATGTACATACAATTAAACTGGCGGGTCAATGAGTCACAAAGAAAAAAATGCTGAAAATTTGCCTAAAAATTTACAAGGCATCATGGTATTATCTTTCCCCAATGTGTATCATTTAATTAGCGAGAATGATGAGACTTTATTGTATCTACGCATTTAGGTATATAACAAGATCAGTATAAATAGGATCAAGTTATCTGACACAAATTTATCACCCATTTATTTTTATTGTTTATTATTTACGTTGTATTTTAGATCACTTTAAAGACAATCACAGAATATATGTATGTATATTTTATCAATTTATTTTCAAGACATTTTGAATAAATTACATCAGATTACTTCACAATAAGTTTATTCTCGACAATGAAACATTCAAACTGCAATAAACAGTGTCTGTAATCATTTTTAAACGCCCCACCCGAAACCACTAAAAATATATTTATTGGCCAAAAATTATCATTTGCTGTTGCGTTTGGAGTTGAATTTTGAATTTGCCTTCAAATTACATGGTATTTTGAAATTGAATTAGCCCTTATCTAAATGCGTATCACATGATTAGAGGGAATGTTGTTATTTTATTTATATTATAAATGATAAAGTTAATTAGTCTAACCATGCCGACCTAATTAAACTTAATATTCATTTATTCTGATTGCTTATTTTTGATTTTAGGTACAAATTTTAAATAACATCACAATTTCGTAGACGCTGAGTCTTTTCAAAACATGGCGTGAAGTCTGGGTCATTTGTGTTCCATGGGGTGTTTACGTCGATATAGATTCAAATTGCTTGCACAGAAAGAATATAAATAGATATGACAAATTCTACCCCAGCAGAAAAATCATTCGCTTTGCTTTTAATCCTATAGGTATATGTAAATATGCAATATTGACACAGGTTATTATGTATAACAAAAGTTTTATTATTTTAATTATTAGGTTTATTGTTTGTATGTATTTAGAGGTTCTGCTGATTATAATCTTTTGAAACTCTTGTGTTGTAAATGCCATAATTTTGTAATTAAACCGACAGTCTTATATGACTAATGACAATGACTACTGCAACGTGATCACATACTTCCTAATTTTCTACATTCGTTAAATGTGTTTATTTAATTATTCATTTTTACATTTCCAACATAAACAACTTTTGGAACAATAAACTAACGTTGTTTATAATTGTATCTAATATGTGCATGTTTTTCATGTCTAATTTTATGTGCGACATATGCAATTACAGTAAACCTCTTTACACATCCCATAAAGCAGCAAAATTTGACCATTATAAAAAAAAGCTCTTATAAGAGTCTAAATTTGATATAAATTCATTTCTACGGCAAAAAAATGGCCGTTATAGCTCCTATAAAGACAGCCGTTGTAGCTAGTCTCCGCTGTATGTGAAAATTATATAAGGGAAATAGAAGTTTTAATTATAACAAGTGGCAAGAATGTCAAAGTTTGTTCAGTTTATTTACAATACATTTGAAGATTATTCAATGCATTTACGACAATTTTCCATATATTTTATTTTCCTACATTTTTGCTTATATCTATTCATAAAATCATATGTACAACAAAAACGGCACGGTATTAGGTATTATACACTCAGCCGTCCTGTGAGTTTTCTCAGATCTGAATATTATTCTTATGCACCGTTGCTAACTCAGGTTTTATCTTCATAGTTAAGGGGTGTTCAGGAACCAGGACCGAGTTCAGGAAGTATTCTTGCTTGATTCAAGTACCTCGGCATAGAGTTTGTCCGCTTCCTGCTGTTTTCCAAGAATTTTATACGCCCATGCTAAATTTCTTTTCGTCATTAAAGTCAATGGATCGTCCTTTCCGAGTGTGATAATCTCAGATTTTAAAACCTGGGTATAGATTCCTTCAGCCTCAGAATACTTTCCTTGTAAACATAACACCACTCCTAAATTATGTTTTGACGTCAAAGACAGCGTATGTCCGGGACCTAAAATAGCCCTTGTGTTTTGAAAAACGTTTGAATAAAATTTTTCGGCTTCAGCGTATTTTCCCACACACTTGGTATATTCACCCGCCAGACTAAGTTTGGTCGTTAAAGTCGTCGGAAATTCTGGACCCAAAATACCTTTTGTTGGGTTGAAGATCTCGGTCAAGGCTTGATCGGCTTCGGCGTACTTTCCTTGATTCCAATAAATCCCTGCCAACCACAATTGTATTGTCAAAGTTGACGAGTGTTCCGCTCCGTAATGTGATTTATTTAATTGGTAAAGCTCGGTATAGATTTTTTCTGCTTCGGCGAATTTTTCTTGGCGATCCAACACAAACGCCAAATTTTTCCTTGCCTGCCAAGTCGGTGGATGCTCTTTTTTTCCAGAAATAACCTTCTCTGATTTGTACACCTCAGTGTAGAGTACTTCTGCCTCTGCCCATTTTTCTTGAATGACATAAACTCCGGCTAAATTATTTTTAGTTTTGAGGGTTTCCGGATCATCGAGACCTAAAACAGCCTCTCTTGATTTGACAACCGCTGTATAGAGAGTTACCGATTCGGCGTATTTTTTTTGGTTTTTATAAATCTCGGCTAAATTGTGTCGTGACGTCAGAGTCATCGGGTGCTCTTGACCGAATACGATTTCCTCAGAACTTATAACGTCGACGTACAGTTCTTCAGCCTTGGAATGTTTCCCTTGTTCCTTATATACACCAGCTAAATTACGTTTTACCATCAAAGTTCTATCATGTACGGGACCCAAAATAGCCTGGACTTCTTCCAAAACCTTGACATAAATTTCTTCCGATTCTTTAAGCTTTCCAAGATTCTTGTATGCTGCGGCCAGATTTTGCTTTTTCACCAGCTTTGACAAATCTTCCGAACCTTCCGTGGTTTTGTTTGAAGTGATATCCGTGGTAGAGAGTTTTTCGGCATCAGCATATTTTTCTTGATGATCGTGCAGCGCCGCTACATTTTTTTTTGCCGCCAGAGTTGAGCACTGATCTGGACCTACTGTGGCTAGCGATGATTCATAAACCTCGTTTAAGAGCTTCTCGGCTTCGGCGTATTTACCCAGATTTGTATATACTCCTGCTAAACTAGTTTTGGTATTTAAAGTCGAGACATGTTCCGGACCAAAATTACTTTTGTATGAATTCAAGACCTCGGTAAGGAGCACTTCAGCCTCAGAATATTTGTCTTGTTCGCTATATATCTCTGCTAAACTGTGTTTTGACGACAAGGTTGACGGATGCTCTGACCCCAAAACAGCCTGTTGTGATTTCAAAACCTCGGTTAAGAGAATTTCAGCCTCATCATATTTGCTTAGACCTTTGTATGTCAATGCCAAATTTTGCTTGGAATTTATAGTCAAAGGATGTTCTGGACCTAGAATAGCCTTGTTTGCATTGTAGACTTCGATGTACATTACTTTTGCTTCAGCATATTTTTTTTGTTGCCTGTATATCACAGCTAAATTATTCTTTGACACCAAAGTCGAAGGATGCTGAGGACCTAAAGTGGACGTTTCTAATTCTAAAACCTGTTTCATAATTTCTTCTGCCTCAGCAATTTTGCCCTGATTAAGGTATACTCCTCCTAAATTACCTTTTGTCTCAGAAGTTAATTTGGGGTCAGACCAAGCCTCTTTGGAGTTTAATACTTCGGTATAGAGTTTTTCAGCCCCATCATACTTTCCTTGAGCCGCATAAATCCCCGCTAGATTATATTTTGCATTCAAAGTCTTCGGATGTTCTGATCCCAAAACTTTCTGGCGGGATTTCAAAACCTCGTAAGTAAGTTCTTCGGCCTCAGCATATTTCCTTTGACCGTTATACGACTCTGCTAAATTTTGTTTTACTATAAGCAGTAACGGATGGTCTTGACCTAATGTGATTTTGCCAGATTTTAAAACATCGACACTGATCTCTTCGGCTTGTGCAAATTTTTCTTGAGTTAAATATAACCCTGCCAAATTTTGTTTTGCAGTCAAAGTCTCCAGATGTTCTGGACCGAATGTCGCCAGGTTAGATTCAAAAAGCTCCGTAAAAAGCTTCTCGGCTTCAGAAAACATTCCCTGATCACAGTACGTTGCTGCTAAACGTACTTTTGCCAGGTTTGTGGGACGATGTTCTGGACATATCGTGACCACTTGATTATTATCTGATGCTTTTTCTTTAGATCTATTGCCATCGGTGGATACGAGTTGGTGTCCTTTATTACGGTCGTTAATGAAGTCTTGCATGCCGTAAGCAATTTCTCCATGGAATCCTAGCCCATTTGATTTCTTCTTGATATCTGCAATGACTTGTTGAATTTCCTGGGGGTGACCGTCACACAAATGAGTAATTTCCGCTGCCAAAGAGCGATTTTCTTGGGTATCCGGAAACTTCAATTCCTTCATAAGCAAGTTGAAGCTTTCACTGTCGTCAAAGGCCGATATATTCACCACTTGGCAGTTACCCCATTTCTTATTTCTTGACGTCACAATAATAGTTGGTTTTACGATGGTTGTTTGAAGTGTTGGCGATAGCAAGGTTTCGATGCCTTCTTTACCATCCTCATCCAGCAACGAATCAGCATTGTCGAATACAATAATCGCAGGTTTCTGGCAAATGAAATTGTACACTGTGGCTGCAATCTCTTCGTCCCTTTTCTCTTTTCCGTCTCTATTTTCTGATGATATTATGTTGGTCAATATAGCAATGTCAAATATACAATCTCTCGCTTTTGAATAAGTTTCCGCATTGATCCACAAGACATGGTCGTAGGTTGTTCTATACTCTTGAATATATTTCCTCGCTGTCTCCGTCTTACCAATGGTTTGACCAAGAACCGTTAGATCCCCATTCTTTTGATTTCGACATGTAGCCTCATGGAATTTTCGGAGAATGCTTTCAAGGCCGGTAAAAGACTGGATAGGTTCTCGAACCTTGTATTCGATTATGTCCGGATGACTCTTCAGGGGTGTTAAGCTTAGGTTAATTGTAATGGAGTTTCCTGTAGACATGTGCGAATTTTCATTGGCTTCAGTACTAATCTTGTTGTTGGACATGTCGGTGGATGCGATTGATGATGGTTTACTTAACTAAAAGTCCATAATACAGAAAAATAAAATCATGAATATGGGCGTTGAATTGTTTTAGTAAATAATAAAATCATTATTATAGAAATGAAATAATTATTACTTATACCGCTGTGTCTGCTGATAAGGAAGATTCAGCTGACATCATTTCCTCACATAGCAAATATTTCCAAATTTTGCCCGGGCGCGTGCAACAACAACACAAGTAGTGAAATTAAAAGTCGTAAAATCAAGAAGATAAAATTCCAAAAGCGAGTACAAAAATTGAAACAATTTCACTACAGAGCAAACGGTTTTTGTATGTAAAACAATAATATCAATTTATTGTAACGATAATGAATTTATCCATAAGATGGTTTTAACTGTCTCAGCACTTATATGAGCTTCTTACTGAATGGTGGAAATATATGTGTGTAAATAAACGGAAAATAGCTTTATAAAAAATTGGCCGTATTGCTCACGATTTAAATTACCGAGAATTTCTGAAGCAAATCGTGGTATCATAGAGTGCATATTTCCTGGTCGGCATAACATAAACGTACCATTAATTTGCTAGTTTGTTGGAGAAAAAAATTGATTTCCTCTTCCTACCCACACGTCCTGAACGACTGTGGTTAGGTGTAAGTACCTGCGTATTTTAATTTTCCTGCTAACAAACTGCTTCAACAGGAAGTATGAGTCATCATTGTGGGCATTATAAGTTTAAGCATAAGAATAATAATGTAAGATTAATTATTAGAGTAAATATTTTTATTGTTTATGAATCATTTTATTTATACGTACATACATTAAAACTTTATTAGCTTTAAGCAATTATTTGTTCAAACTTTTTTCATTACTTTTTATTAGCAAATATATTACATCATTGTAGAATGTAGGCTACAATCATCATTATCCTAAAATAAATTTATATTGCTACATCGGTGTTAACTTGGACGCCATTGATGACCACACCTTGTATACATCCTACCAAGAAACTAACGTTTTCTTTATTTAAGAAATTCAGGGTTTGTGTGGCTCCACATAGTATAATTAAATTTAATCTATTTGGGAGTTTGCGTCGCAATAACTTATAAAACTTATGGAACTTATAGAACTTATACTCATAGTTTCCATGGTTACCTGCGGAGATACGTGAGATACGTAATGAATACAACTTATCTCGCGGCGCTATAAGTTGTATACGTTACGGAATGTGACGTATAGTCCCACGTGACCATGGAAACTGAAAACGAGCTCAGAACAGAGTGCTTCTGCCTCATCATATTTCCCATGATCATTATACTCGGCTGCTAAACTAAATTTTTCCAGGGACGAAGGATGTTCGAAACCTAACGTGATCATCTGGTCAGTGCCAGTTGCGCTTTCTGAAAGAGTTGTGATTGGTGTTGAGACTTGATCTGTTGTTTTCCCTTCAATTGCGGCAGGTTTGGGTGAACCTACAGTGGGCTCAGTCAGGATCACTTTGTTGGACATGTCTGATAGTTGATTCGACTGAAAATCCATAATGAAGACAAATAATAAGCCCAATTACACCGGTCACTTTCGGTATAAGCGGGTCTTTCTATTAGAGAAATGTCTATATAAGAAATTTCCTTTAAAAGAGACTAATTTGGTGATTTATATCGTTCTCTTATATCAAAAGTCCAGCGTACTAGGAAACGTTTTGAATGTTTTAAAATAAATAATATAACTATTGATGTAAATAAAGATATATTTTTTCGAATAATGTTCATACCATTGTTCCTGGTAGTAGGGACAAATTTTCTGACATTTACACAACAATCTGCTAGAAATTCAGACAAACTTTGAGTTCGTGTGTCGCCATTACATGAACCGTGGAATTATACAATGTATATGAAGCAACAGGGGACAATTCTGATTACGGATCCCAAATTGCAATTACCGCAATCTTAGCAAATGTTTTTGGTACAGACAATAAATAGTAAGAATACGTTGTAATGATATTATTGAATTTATTCAAGAGGTTGCTTTTCAATAGCTTTGACACTTGTACTATCCTAGTGAAACCTTACTGAATGGTTTAATAATTTCAACAGTTGAACTATCATTTTGTTAATGAAAGAGAAATATAGCTGTAAATAATATCTTGCTAAGAACTTAAATTCTGAAGGCAAACGTGATAATGGTATATTTCCTGGTAGGTTAAAGTGACCAGTTTTGAAAAACGCGAAAAAAAGTAAATTTGGTATGTTCCCTTATGCAAAAGTACATGTACATATATACGTTTGCACACATGCAACTATATGTACAAAATCATGTCAAAAAAGTACGTCCTCTGAAATAACGAACGGATGGTCATCTTATGGTAGGTTGCACAATTCCGGTGAATTTGCAGATAGTGTGCCGATCGACATACGTGAGCGATAATTATTGCTAACTTGCTTTATCGAGGAAAGCCAAATTTGTCTTAGGCACAACCATTGCACGTCATGAGGTCTGTCATTTTACTGCGAATTCACGGCCGCAACAGGAAACTGGATACGGGCTACGAGCATTAAAATTTGCCACGTGTATTTACAAATCTTCTCAATAGTTACGGCTAAAAACGACCATGGAGGTAATAATATGGTGTTTCAGAATTACCCCGCACGACAAGGTCTGCGAGTTACCGATTTTTCGGGAAAAAATAAAATGTCATACAAATTTTTAATTTTTCTGTATATCCGGGTTGAAATTTTGAAATCGCAAATCTGATCCTACAATCTTTCTTAGGATTTAAAAAGCTTTCGATTGACGTATTGTGGGTCTTTTACATCCAGAATTACGGATTTTGGAAAATTTATGCTTTTTATAGGAGGTTGTTATAGGAGATTGATAGATAGAAATAAACAGCCGCAACCACCAAAGGAAGCTGCATGCAGGCATTAAAATCTTGGATACTTATTTACAAAATGTTTTCAATATAACATCCTTCGAATGTATTTATGACCGCCAACTCTTTCTCCTTCGTTCACAGGTTGCTAATGTAAAATGTTTGTCTGTACCAGTCTGTACTTTGTTTTGCATTATTTACAAAATGGTCTGCCTCTGCCTGCGATATGTATTTGATGTTAATGTGTGATAAAAGCAGCAGAATCAACAATCACAGTAAAGAGTAAAGTACGTAAATATTAAATTTTGTTCAATTTATTTATAATACATTGGAAGCTTAATGTCGCTGAGACAAATTCTTTGCTATATTGTTCGATATATCTCGATGCTGTTACTTTGTTACACAAAATCTGGTAAATAAATTAGGAATAAATACGTTGTACTGTACAAATAATGTAATACATAAACTGGAAAAACTTGTCACGTTACAGTATGTAATGCAGTCTTATATTGGAAGCTAAATTACAAAATCTACGGATATTAATTAACCTAATCAGTATTTTACACATTTTTCGTGTAGGAGGCTTCATGCTACAACCCGTCAAATATCTGAACTTTTGAAAAAAATTAACACAAATTATCAGTGGGAGAACAGTTACGTGATCGTACAATAAATCTATTTGTTTGAAGTTGAAACTAATTATAATTAATTTGCTTGTAAACAATATAAAAATTGCTACATAAACAATATGTAATTATTACTACAGCGAACACATCCATTCCATCTCAGTTATACAAAATGCGACGAAAAAACTGCAATCAGGTCTTTTTTGGATGTCACCAAATATTGCTGTAATCTAAGTGGGAGGCATTAGAGTTGGAGCCGTAGAATTGGTCATAGTCCAGGTAGTCAAAGGCTCCGAAATTCAAGCCACCAGCGTCATTCACCCTATACAACCAAAATAACTTTTCAAAGTCTAATCCCAACAAAATTTCTAAAACTTGACAAGTCACAACTACTGAATGCGTTATATAATTTACGCACTTTTGCATACATACACAAATTCAATCACAAATAAAATTCAATATTGTTAAGCGAAGCTACTAATTGCTTGCGGATTTCTTTAGTTTAAATAAAGGAGTCAAAGAAGTTACAATGCATAAAATTTACGTGTCGAAATTGCAATATAAGCTCAACCACACAGAAAATTATTTCTGATTTCATATTAGGTACTTTCATCACTATCGCAGGCGATTTCTTGTTTACAATTTAACTGCAGACCGCAGTCATTTAAATTATTAGTACCAACAAAAAAAGTGCCGTTGCTTAAGCATACTAATACTAGGATACAATAAAACAACAAAAGCGACCTGCTAGAAACTAATTAAAGCCCGGAGCTAGTAAAACTACAATCGACGTCAATAATTTACGAGAAACTGGGGTCCCACGTATTTCTTGCATCTAATCCCACTCCAACGGTAGACTGCTGACCAGTATAGGCTGGGTTTGCAAACATGTTTGTTGGTGGCGGGGTTGTTGGTGTCGGTGGGGGTGCAGCAGAGGCGGGGTTTGAGAACGTTTCTTTACTGAGTTGAGGGATCTGTTTAAGAAATTATTAATAATAATTAAATTGATAATATAAATATCATTTAGTTAAGAACACCTTGACAAACAACTATTAACGTTTTCAAAAAGACTGGATAAATTATATGTATTTTAAAAACGATAAATAAAATGCTTACAAAATCATTAAAAAGCCAGTCTCTTGAGTCGTCGGAATCACTCGCAGAGGTTGGAGGTATCCCACTCCACGTTGAAGGGAAGACATTACTATTTTGGATATTATTATTATTAGTAGTAGTAGTAGCAGTTGTAGTAGTAGTAGTACTACTCTGAGCAGCGCTATTTTCTGCTGGAGTGTCTTCACATGGTTGCGGTGACATGGAAGGACTATCTAGCGTTATCACCGTAGGACTACTATGGGAAGCTTTTTGTGGTTCTGGTTGTGCTTCAGGTTTAGCTGATTTATCTAAAAAACAAAATAATAATTTTAATCCAAATTTAACAAATTAAAAAATAAACTTCAAATTAAAAAATATATGTGTGTATATGCAGGACAGCCGTCAACGTCCGTCTTACTTGAAAAAGTTGTACTATTGGTCGATGTGGAGGAGCATGAACTTGAGGAGGAACTTGTAGAACTGGACGACGAAGATGAAGACGAGGTTTCATCTACTATGCGAGGCGGTTTCCTTCTTATGTGAACAGCTAGAATTTCTTCTTCTTCTTCATCCTCCTCTTCCTCCTGAGCCTCCTCCTCTGAATCTGACAAAGTTAAGTCTACATATTCCACGCTTTTGGAAGCAGAGGCATTATTATTTTCAGTATTTGGCTTTTCCACGATACTGTCGACTGGAGTAGGACTATCTATTATAATTTCATCGTCTAAGCAAATTGTATTATCAAGGACTGCTTCAGATCTAGCTCTCTGAAAACAACATCACATCACGTGATTATTATTAAATTAGAATTATTGTAAAACAACATATTGAAACTAACTAAGGAGAAATTGAGGAAGGAGTCGAAAAAATTATAACGAAAATACCTTCGTTGGAGGTCCATCCATCCTTTCTTTTTTCACTACGCAAATTGGTGACCAACTTCCATCAGGCAAGACTTCGATTTCATTATTGGCATCAAACGGCAAGGAGTTAATAACTTGTTGGAAGTATCTGCATGCATATGTATTTTAAAAGTTAAGCAATTTTATTTGATTTTAATTAATATTTATTTAAAAAGTTCGAACTTTGGCTTTAATATTATTTTAGCATAAAATATACGAGGAATGTGAACTTTACAACAGCACTAACCCGTCAATGGCGAGATTATCAAACTGTAGAGGTTTGTCGCACACTGGACAGTTCCACGTTGGTTTTTTCTCATTCATTTGTAAGAACAAATTGGCATCAAAACATTGTAAATGCGAACAAGTTGAGGCACGACAGGGAAGGCTCATCCTGCATTTACCAAGAGGACAGGCGGTGGAAACTTTCAGAGATGTCATAGCGATTTGACAGTCCCCATCGTCTTTTGAAACTATTTCCTTGACTATACACAAAAAAAACACCGAACACATTATTAATGAGTGAAAAGGAGAAAGAACACAACAGAAATTCATAAACAACTAAGAATAATAAATATGATCAAACAACTACGTGGGAAAGTGAGGATAAAACACAGTGACTTACTCATTCCTCTTGTAAATTCTGACGGACGCGGTCCTTTAAGTTTTAATCTGGCCAGGAGATCCGTAGAAGTAACTTTCTTAACTAAATGGAGACACATCGCCCATCCCCGGCCCAACGGATCCGAAACCCAGGTAATACCAATGGTGTTAGCGCACGACGGACTTAATTTGACATAGTTGGTAACATTCAGAGGGGCTGAGGGACGTTTGCCTTCAACTCCAGGTCGATGGCTAGGGATGGGAGTGGGTAACGGCACGATCTTTCCGTTAACACGAACACATATGGAGGGTGGGAAACTGTCCGCTTGCTCGCCACTGCTGTCCAGTACACAGAATCGGAGCTGTACCTGCATTTCAACTTCCAACAATAGGATCAAACGGGAAAAACTTGCGCATGCTAAAAAAGTTACTTGGTTATTGTCCAGTAACTACAATAAATTGTATTGTAGTATGTACAATAATTTATTACAATGATTTCGGAAAGAAAATCTTACCTGTAATTGATAACCGATCTTTTGCTCGCTCGGGTACATCGAACCTCCTAAAAGCTCCTTTGAAGAAGCAATATCCGCAGCTTGTTGAGGTGTTAAATAAAATGGGTACGTCGATTCTTGCATGCTTACCGGACCCGAAGAGACTACAGCAAACAACAAAAAATCAATTTAAAAACATATTTATTGGCAATTATGTAAAGAGATAGTAAATTCCATAAGCTTGATTGAACGATTAATTAAGTATCAGTTAGCAATAATCTTGTAAAAATCGTTGCTAATACTCCACTTACTTAAGCTAGTAGGCTTCATCAACTCGCACTGAATATCATAAAACGGAAGTTTCTTGATTTTTACATCTGGGCAGATCGGCAGTGCATAGGAAATATTGTTGTTCTGAACTTTATTGCTATTGTCCGTTGCGGAATAATAGTGCGAAAATGCTGACCTTCCCTGTGATCAAATCAAATTTAAATTGTCATCATTACTAATTTATCATTTTACTTAAAAATTCATTAAAAATAGTCAAGAAGTAAATAAAAATAGCATTGGAAGGAACAAAAATCTTAGCTAACACATTGTTGCCGAAGTCTTTTTGCTGTTGTACAAAATAAAAAAAATGATCATCCACACACATTTTATATAAAAATACATGCGTAGGCCCGTAAGAAAGGACGGAGAAAATACATAAAATAGAAATACCTGCAGAACATTGTCATGACCCCCAGGGTACCCGCAAGAATAATTATAATATCTGTTATTAGCTGAGTTCGAACTGCTGCCCGACTGCATTGAAGAGCTAGTCACGGTGTGCGTTGGTGCATTTATTAACGGCATTCTAAATTCAAGATCAAATCCAAGTTAATACAATTCAGGTCAAGAAAGGTCAATCATTTTTGCGGCAAATATCTTTACAAGCTCATTGATTTCGAAATTTTGTAATAAAATCTTACTGGGTGCCTTTATATAATTCCTTAATTTTAGTAATTAAATGAGTTTGCTTGTATCTGGCCAGTTCCAAAGCCCGTCGTTGCAGTTCAGTTTTCTTCCCAATTTTGGGTTTTCCAGCGTAGGCCAGCAAAGTTTGCAGTTCTGACACTCGGAAACTTAATACCATATTCTGTAATTAATTAAATACAAAAAACACATTAGATTTACATGTCTTTAGATTTTGTAATTTCTTTATCAAACTTTTCAGTTTACTCATTCGCAATTGTACTGCAATCCATATTTACACGATAAATTTACTATTTTACATAATAAATTTACAATTTTTACACAAATAATATTTCAATTCACTCATCACAACCGGACTCATTCACCAAAAATACTGGGTTCATTGATCCACAACGCTGGGTTCATTAGCAACGCTACAAGCATTTACAAGGTCTAAACTACAATAAAAGAAATAAATACAAGGGGAAAGCATTAACCAAACCAAAAATCACACAAATGTCAAATAAAAATCTTCAGAAAATTCAAAACTGTAAAAAATAATTAATTTAAGCAATCAAGTCTGAATAATCCTTACCCTTATGTCTTCCATCCTGATGGAGATTCTAAATTTTAGAATCTAAAATGAACATTCAAAAACCTGGTTCTATTTTCTTAAAAATTGTAATACTAATTACAATTTATTGTATAATAATAATACTCTTGGAAAAAATATTATTTAAAAAAATCTCCCCACAATTAATTTTAAAACATTTCTATTAAAACACTCAGATAAATACAATTGAATTTATTTAAATGGAAGTTATGGAAGTTCATAAATAAGAATTTTCCTATTTTTTAAATATTAATTTATTTAATTTTTTTTAGATATGTCGATTTACTTGTCTAAAATCCAAATTAATAATTTCAATGTTGAATAAGTGCAAAATATCAAAAAAAATTGTACAAGTAAAACTTAAATGCCGCCAAGCCGAAATACTTCCATTGTGTCTGGAATCTGGACAATTGTAAAATATTTAAATATTATTATTAATAATAAAATGCTTAAAGGCTAAAAAAAACATTCCTATACCTTGGGCAAAAATACTTAAAATTCAGTCCCACAACACACGAACCCACGACATTATTGTATTTTGTTCGTATATTGTTAAGTGTGTGAGCGTGTCCATCTCACTCAACTCACGTTAATAAAACACAAAAAGTTACAATTTGTGTGTGTGCGGGTTCGACGAAGGGAACATTATTTCCCTTTACATAACATGTGCGTACATACATAGTGTACCTTTTAACATTCAAAATTCAAAGCACAAAATCACACACACAAACTTTTATTAAAGGCAAGGGCAGGAATATAAGAATGCCTTCAAAATTCTCAGACGACGCAATTGCGCCCGCGCGGATCGATGGAAATAGGCGGGGCAACAATGTGAATCACGTGCGGCGTAATTCCACAGTTTTCTATTGTGAATTTATTTTTTGCGCAGTTTGGCACTAATTTTGACGGTGGTTGTAACGGTCGAAAACGTAATTTGTCGAAAACGTAATTTGTAGGGTGTAGCGTGTAGCGCCCCTTTATACGTTGTTTCTTGATACATTTTCGCGTTGTTCGTCGTCTCATATACGTTTTGTGAGTTAAACAGGATTTTTCACGATTAAGCAAATTATTTGGCTAATTTATCTTTGATTTTGATTGTTGTTGAGAATGATGATGATTCATGATATTGACCTTGTGACCCTCGTTTGCTTATTTATGATGAATCATTTGACTATTTATTTATTTCTATCAATGCATTTGACTCATATACGATTCTTATCTCTGCTATTCTGGAGAGAGTTAAAATGCTGATTAGGGAATTTAAATGTGTAAATATAGATAAAGTTTAACTGGTTTTGTTCGTCCGACCAAATCGTTTCGTCATCGATTTGTGCCGCTTATGATGCTATGAAGAGGTATTAATAATTAAATAAAATACAAAATAAATAAAATAAAATGCA
>JAQGAK010001923.1:0-25015 GCA_034696945.1 Lipothrix lubbocki
TTTATAAGAGAATTTCTATATAAGAGGCGGATTTTGGTGATTTATAGCGTTCTCTTATAGCGAGGTTCCAGTGTACACATCAGCAAAGAGTGAAACCTATTTGTATTATGTTGTGTGTAATAATTACATACTGCATTGTTTCACATTAAATAATCACTCGCTCTGCAAGTTGCAGACAAAATTGTTTTTTTTATTTCAAGGCTCATTTATTTATTATGCATAGGAATTCGTAAAATCCCGATGATGTGGCGAAGTATCAAAAAGTACCAATTTCTGTGCTGAAGCCATTGAAATTGGTACTTTGCGTTTAATAGCTTTTTAATCATAATTCTTTTAGATAATTATTTATACACTGACATTATACATGAATATTATTCCTTATACTTGGAGATTATGTTTAAGATTAAATGGTTAACCTTGAAAACCTTTCACAAATTGGTTGTGAGAGTTCCAAAACTGAACCAATTCCCGGCGATTAATCCACGCTGAAATTGGCATCGACACAATGAAGGATAACGATAGCATCACGCAACAAATCACATAATTTTGCATGTGATCCGTCGACTCACGCTCTAAATAAGTTCGAAGTGTTCTTATTAATAACCAGATAATTACCAGCAAATCTCTAATGGCACCAGACACCAGACAACGAGACGATTGAATCATTGAATGAATAATTATTCATATTTGGCTATCGCTTTTTCCCGCTATGTAATTCCATTTGTAGGCGCAAACATTAGCATCGCTGACCATTTAAAGCCTGTCGGATAAAATGTTTGGTAAAGCGGTCCCCACATTTTGATTCGAAATACTTAACTTGTGCTGTTAAATCTGTGACTAGACAGTGAACACACTTGAAATACAAGTGTTAATAATATAAGCATTAATTAATTGATTTCAAAATTGATCCTATTAGAACTACGGCAAACAATCACTACTGCGTTGAGCTAATCTCCCAAAATTCACTCTACAGACTTGGAGCAAAAAAGTAAATCACTTTCTATTAGTACATGCTATTGATTTAGGAAGTAGTTACTCAAATTAATCATTCGGAAGCCATGAGTAGTGTAGCAACGGCTCTAATCCCGAAATCTATGAATATCGGCACAGAATTCCGCTCCATCAGGTGAAAACTCCCAACTTGAATGCCGACGTTTCCAAGCGACAGGACCTGTTTCTTAGCAATTCTCTTCTCCACTGATGCCATGCTGCTGAAGTGAATCCTACAAAGCAGTTCCGTTTTGATTTTATTCATGTAAGTGGGTATGAAGAAGGACTTTTGGAAAATCACTATATAACAAGCGATTCCTATTAATGTGAACATAATAGCGATCGTCTTCGTAGCTGGATGATCGTTGTGGAGCTTGATGGCGGAAAAGCCAAACATGACGGCTGATGATAAGGATACTATTTTTTAAAAGTAGACGCTGGAAGAGAAGCCGCAGTTAAAAAGTGTCACCACCAGTTGAGTTCGTCGACAGATTTTGTAAGTATGGTGAATAAGGACTCGAGGGTAATGGTGCGCATGAGGTTTCAGCAGTTTTCGCTCGAT
Organism: Lipothrix lubbocki; assembly: GCA_034696945.1. NCBI lineage: Eukaryota > Metazoa > Arthropoda > Collembola > Symphypleona > Sminthuridae > Lipothrix > Lipothrix lubbocki. The sequence goes on from JAQGAK010001923.1 coordinate 1,553, forward strand.
CAACAAGGTTTCGTAGATTTGGTACAAGAAGATTATCACCTTCTCAAAGATCATATTTCCGCATATAAACAGCGTGGAATACCAGTAGAATTCGTGGATAAACAGGAGAGAAAAACTCAGCGGGTTTTTGTAAGCTTTCGGCAGCATTTGATAAATGTGAGTATTCTCGCTAAAGATTGCCACTAGAATCTGCAAGCTCGTAGTTGTCGCGATTACTAAGAAAGGCGCAATGATGGCAAATATTTCTTGTGCTGAGAGCTGTTTTAACCTGGACTTCTTCGGGAAGTAAGCTTGAACAAATGCATCTGCAAATTAAAATAAATTATGGTCCAATAATTTGAACTTGCATGCTAATTTTCAAAATCTTGTGCGAATAACAAATGCAAAACATAAAACGTCCAGAGTGTTTACCTAACATCACATAAAAGACACAAGTAGCGAGAAATCTCACCAGGAGGTGCCCAGACCTGTTTCCCATTTCGTTTGTAATTTCTTACAAATAGGTAGTTAAAAATGTCTTGAATAATTTCCGGGGATTGAATAATTACAAGGTATGTTAAAAATACGCTCATTGCAATTGGATATACATACTGAAAAGTGCAGAGCAAAGAAAAATCGATATTGTAGTTTTTGTCCTTGGCCAAGCTGGCAACTTCGTACGTTATTTGACAAACTCTGCATAGTCCATAAAGGAAGACGGTGTACCAGGCGGATTTCCGGATCTTGGAGCATGGTTCTAATTTTACGCATTGAAGCTCATCGCAAGTGACTTTAAACGGTATTAAATTCCATTTTGAAGCAAATTTTAAATATTGAAAATAAAATGCCAAATCTGAGTTCTTAATCATTTCTCTATATTTTCTCTTCTCTTTAGCCAATCCTTAGATGAAGCTACTACGAGGGTACCACGGAAGCAAAGCAGTTTCTAATTTAAAAGTTAAAACTCAAAATAGTTGGTACATATTATCGAAATATGGAATGAGGTATAAATTATCGTGTATTATCTTTTTTTCTGCCACAGAAATTTGTTGTTATTAATGTTATTACGGAAACACAACATTAAATCAATGAACAAGCAATTTGTTTTGTCTGCTGGAGTTACTATTACCGGAAGCAATCGAGTTTGAAATTTAGTAGTTAAATGAAACTATTGGGAGCCATAATGTAATTAGATAATTACATATCTAGTTCTACTTTCCGGTTACCTAAAGGGTTAGGTAATAATTTTTGTTTAAAACGCAAATTATTCATTATTAAATGACCATTTTCCTACTAATTTGATTTGACTAATGTGGTTTAAAATTGCTTGTAACGCTAAATTGAGCTAAAATAACTCATAAGTTAATATACAAAGGAAGTATTGGTACATGTATATTATTGTGGGCGATTGATAGGGAAAATATAAGAGTAGACACTGGATGGTGAACCACCATTGAAAAAGTCACCAGCAGCTGTGTTCGCCGACAGAAATTGTAACAACGATGGATGTTCGTTGGTACAAGTACGGCTATCTTTATAAAACTAGAAATTACGCTAGCTTGACAAACGTTGCTTGGTATAAAAACCCAAGCACAAATTTTAAGCACCGTAATTTCGCATAATTTTGCACTCAATATGATGTTATGTTCATCTACGTAGATATGAAATTATGCACTTAAATACATGACTTCCGCACAAGTACATGACGTCTAGTCCCTTGTTTATGCATGCGAGTTCAAATGATGAAGGTATTTCTAATTAAGTCGTATATGTTATTCATTTACATTAATGTTATACATTTGATTTATAATCCATTTGTGGCTGTGTGTAGTCTTAATACTAATCATTAATCTATATGTAAGGTTATGTTAGTCTAATTATAGTTGCTTATCTTTCTGATTACGTACTGTTATGTATTAACTAATTAGTTTGGTGCTTCATAAGTTGGGGGTCGTTTGATTGGAATCGGTTCCGTAACGAGGTTAATATGGAGTTTACTCGGGATTTACGAGAAAGGGGAATTGTGGTTAATTCGGGAGCGTGTCGTAAATTAGCTGACGGTTTGTTTGCTAAATGTCGGGCGTTATCAATTATTTGACATGGTTCCGACGAGATTAAAGTTAAACATTATTATTCTAATAAATCTGGAAACTTGGGTTGGTAACATTCCGGATTTGTGTTGGAATATTAATTGGAATTCATGAGATTGGAATTGGGTTTATCATATAGAGAACAACTCCAACACAAATCTACAAAATAATTGTTTTAAATTTTTACTGAACCTGCAGTTTAGAATTAATACGAGTACACCAATTGTAAGATTTAATAAAAATCGTACGATTTTATGAATAATGTTACATTAGCATCTTCCGATTTTAATCTGGTCAGATTTTTCACACATTCCATATCTAATTAGATATAGCAGCTCTGCTACAGATCTTGTAAATAAAATATTGCTCACATGGAGGCTCAAGGAGCATTCTATTTCGAAATGTTTGTTATGGCTAGAACATTTAGCACGAGATTAAACAATACATAACAGAATAAAATACGATAAAAATTAGGGAATAATTACATTTTTAAAGAGGACAAGTTACAGTTTAAAATAAAAATAAATGCAGACTTACATATTTAAATACTTATAATTAAAATCAAAGTCGTAATCACTTTTTAAGAAAATATAGTCTTTATTAGAGCAACGTTTCGACAACTGTCTTCTTCAGGCTCATTTTATGCACTAATATATTGAACATTTTTGAATTTTAATTTTCGAAATAAATCATAATTTTAAAATCATTTTTTATACCTAAATAATTTTACCAAACAAATATTTGTGCTGTTAAAAATAGTAACGACGGCCACTCAAAAATTTTTGGCTAAGATCACCCCGGGGGCCTGCAAGCATTGAAGTATAAAGACATTTCTTGTCGGTATTGTTCACTTTATTTCTCGTACCATACAATGCTCCATTGTTTTACATTATGTTAAATTAAATATTTTCTCATAAACTCTTTTTAAGACTGCAGTAGTTGCTATAAATAACCGCTTCTTCGAGAATTATGAATTCGACGTAAGGATCCAAACCAGCTATGCATGTTTACTTGAAATCTTCTGTTTGATGAAATTTTCGACATGGTTGTTTTTTATTTAGTAATTTTACTCGATTACAAACGAAATGTTACAAGGTTGAATAATTATAGAAATGGTGCTTCAAAGCAACGGGTTCAGGAAACTACACATATTGTTTTCTCCGTTTATTATTTTTCCTTGGATTTGAGTTCCACTTTGGCACTCGTGACTTGTCTCTAGTCGATATCCACTTAGTAGCAACTAAGGTATTTATGAAAATTTTCAACAATAATAGCACTCAAATTTCAAGGATATAAACAATATGTAAATACATATATATTAATACAAATATAATTATATACAAATATAAATTACATTTACACCATTTTATTTAATGGATTTATTGTAATTTAGACTTACGCCATTTCTCTCCAAGCACTACTGGACAGCCACCGTGCCTCATTTTTAAGTTCTTGTAGCCCGACAACCACAGCACAGCGGACCCTGGAATTGGTTGCACAGCGAAACCCAGATTTTCAAATGCTGTAGCCCCGCCCATTTCGATGTCGTTTAGCTGTAAGATACATATTTGATTATTCTTTAAAGAATATTTCTATTTGTATAGTTATTTTTAAAATCTAAAATAGTTTAACCACTTATTAAACCAAATTACATAAATTGAAAATGTAGCCAAGACTTCTTCATGATCTGCTGCAGTCCAGTTTATCTGAAAATTTGATTAAGTTTTTGCTCAACATTAAATTAATAAAATTTTTAATTTTCTCAACGGCGTAATAGGGATAATCTAATGTTACGTCATCTTCGTGGTAAATATTAACTTCATAAGCACATAAGTACTACATATAGCTATAATACATATACAAATAAGAAACCTTGTCCTCATGTGGAGCATAATGTCCTCCAAACGAATACGAAGTTATCTGTACGGGTATAATAATGGTGCACATATTTGGGTGAAGCGGCAAACCAGTGAGTACTTCAATTTTCCTCTTAAGTGCGATAGAATCAATGTTATCGTCGCTAATGTGCATATAAGATGATGTTCGATGAGATGGACTGTCATAGTAACCCCCCTCGGCTTTTGACGTTACATTTGTTATCAATTTGTCTGAATTGAACCATTCGGATGTTAACCGAACCATTTGTGGAACCGTCAAGACGTCGTACATTTGAACCACGTCGGGATTTATACTCAGAAATTCCATTTTCGTCGGGGAAAGTGTCAAGAATGGGTGGATTTTGGATTCCAGCCAGCAGAATAACTTAGCTTTGATCTCTTCAGTCTTTCAATCAATTTTATCTCATCAAAATTTCATTTATCAAATATGTTTGAAGTATAACAAAAATGTGCGGTAATTACATACACTGAACTCTCTCTATAAGAGAACGCTATAAATCACCAACATCTGTCTCTTATATAAGAATTATCTTATAGAGAGAGCTAGTATGCATGCTATGTATGATATGCGAGCCCAAATGATCTTTTACAGAGAGAGTTCTATTATATGGAGATCTCTTAAAGCGAGAGCCCGGTGTGTTTGAATTAAAAATACATAAATAATATTTTAGTGAGTAATTTGTATACAATACCTGGCGGTTCTCTCCTGAACACAGTGACCAGTAGGTTTTTTTAGGATTTGATTTCTCCACCTGGTCTCGTACTTTTGGAGCTGTTTTGCTATTTCCAGGCGCGTGACTAATACTTCTTGAGAACAGTCGCTCATCGATACCTCTCCGCTCTGCTTCGTTATGCTACGAAGTTTTCAATTATTATAATTCTCATAAGCGGCATTCACATATACAAAACGGTTATTTAGTTTGTTGTAATTAGTTTGGTACTTTTTCGATTGCCTTCCATAGAGCCTCGTGAATAGAATCTGGATCAACTTCTTTATCCGACACAACTTTCGCCTTTGCCACCTCAAGCCAATCAATAGCTAGCGCAAGGTACTTGGTTTTCCCAGCAATTTTGGCAATTTCTAAGCAATGCCGGGAATTAAAGCTGCATCGCGTTTTGGTCGAACTGATCCACCCGCTGCTCAGCTGTTCATAATGAAATATCCCACGTCAAAATGTAAAATGAAATGTATGTTAAATTATCCTTAATTATACACAAACCAACGTGAAATCATCAATTCCAAACATAATAAATCTTGTTTTTTATTATTTTTTAATTGGGTTCTCAGTATTTATAATATACTACAAGTCTAATTTCTAACCATTCAAATAGGTGAATTTTATCAGTAATGATAATAAAATTTTCTTAAATTCTTACCGACTCCGCTTTTAAATCATACACATGTTGAATTCTGATGATAGCAATTGCTGAATCTTTGATATCGGAACTTGATGGCCAGCCATATTTTTCGAAGTAACTTCCAATGGGTGCAGTATCTTTGAAAAAATAAAAAAGTTTTGTTTTTTAAATAGTTATTTAAAATCTAAATATGATTATGACAAATAAAGTATTAGGTCCAGTCGCTTTACCAAAACTTTCATTGAAGGACTTGTTAAATATCAAGGACTTTAGAATTCCCGATGTTCTGTCAATTAGTCGGTAACCACAAACTGGATTCTTCCAAACTTGTGTTTCTGGAATGTTGTTAACGTCTTCAAGAGAATTTAAACCGCTACCGAGAACAAACTCTCGTAAATACCTACAAAATAATTGTTTTTGAATTTGCACATGAATACTGCTGTATTGAAGGTTTTGAATTAGTAAGGCTAAGAATAACTTTAAAAAATTACGATTCTATTTCCAGAGCAACATGTGCATCTTCTGTTTTAAATTTTGTAAGATTTTTCACAAATTCCAATTCCAGCTGCTCCAGATCTTTTAAATAAAATGCTGCCCACATGTAGGCTCGAGAAGCATTCTTATCTGATGTATTTGTCACCAGAGCGTTAAGCACGGGAAAAATCATTACACAACACGGGATAAATAAAATACGGAAAATAATATATGTAGATAACATTTTTTAAAATCCAAGTTTGACGATATTTAAGCAATAAATCTAGAGTTATACATTGAAACTTGAAATTTGAAATCCTTCGTGCTGTAAGAATCGAGCCGTAATGTTAAAATAAATTGTCGTATTGTTTATTTTAAATAATAAGCCATTAATAACTTTATTGTTTTAATTGTTTAACAGCAAAAAGTGAAACTCGTCTGTATTTGTATGTACGAAACCATTACAATAAAGTCTTAAAGTCTTACATTAAAGAAGCTCCCGTTTTCTCTCTCTCTCCCTCTCTAAGTTGTCGGCCAAAGTTTGATGGCACGTGTATGTATACTATTAACTTTTTATTTAAAATTTACAAAATTACAATGAATGATCAAACCGTGTAATAAAGAACAATTCTCTGAACTCGGATTAATATTATTGTTTGAATCTAGAGAATTGTCTAGCGCGAAGAGGTTTTCAAATAGTGGCGTCAAATTTTCCTTTTCTTTGCATTCCACTTTGGCTTTCGTGACTTGTCCCTGGTTGATATCCATTTTGTAGCAACTAAGACATTTCATACATATTTCAACAATATTACCGTTGCAAACTTTCAGTAAAAAATTTGTAATTTGTAGTAATTAATTTTTACTCCATTTCTCTCCAAATAATACAGGACAACCCCCGTGCATCGTATCCAAAGATTTAGGACCCGTGAACCACAATACCGCGGACCCAGGGATTGGTTTGGCGGCGAAACCCAAGGGAGTAAATGCTGTAGCCCCGCCCATTTCAATGTCGCTCAGCTTTAGAAAACATTTGTTTATGGTCATTAAAACAATTTAATAAACATTTCTAACAAACATTCTAATGCGCTTGAAGAACGTTTTAAAAATAATTACAAAAATTGAAATGGTTGCCAAAATTTCGTCCTGATTATCTTCCGTCCAACCCATCTGAAATAGAATAAATTTGATATTCAATGGTTTACCATTTAAGATGCGACCAAGTTAGATTCGTTACGGTCAAACTAAAACCCGCGATACATGTTCACCTAAATTGTAAATATTAATAATTTTAATAAAAATATGCCTGTGGAGATATAATTTACCTCGTCCATGTGTGAAGCAAAATGTCCTCCAAACGCATACGACGTGATTTGTAATGGTAGAACTGTGCACATATTCGGGAGTTATTAAAACATATATCAAGCATATGTTTTAATTCCACTGTACATAATACATATGTACATACAATTAATACAATTTAATTAAGAATTGACATTTGTAAACACAACCTGGTGATTTCCCCCCAAACACAATTCCCAGTAACCCGCATCTTCGCCATTAAGGTCCCTTGATTTTTTATGCCTTTTGTACAACAAGTCCCGAACTTTAGGCACCGTTTTGCTATTTTCATGTGCATGAGTAATCTTCCTATCAAATAGACGGACGTCAAAGCTATCATCCTCCGTGGCTTTGTTGTGCTAAGAGTTTAAGTTTTTAATGAAATTAATTTTAATAATTATAGACACATGTTTTGCCTTTCGCAAATTTAAACGCGTTAAACCAACATTTAGTGTTTATACTTCTTCAATTGCAGTCCACAAAGCTTCATGAATAGAATCTGGATCAACTTGGTTATCCGACATAACTTTTTTCTTTGCCACCTCGAGCCAATCAATTGCCAGTGCATAGTGACCGATTTTCATGGAACTTTTAGCAATTTCCAAGCAATGTCTGGAGTAGAACGTGCATGGCGTTTTTAATAAATTTATCCAGCCGTTGCTCAGCTACAGTTAAAATTTAGTGCTTCAATGTTGACATTAAATTACTGCACACAATATTTGCAATTACGTCCTAAATGGTTCCAGCTTTAATATTATCTAATTTGTATCAATAAATTATGTTTACAATATTATGTTTACAATTATATGAATTTCAATAAAAATTAGCATACTCAATTTATTTGTAGTAATTCTTACCGACTCCGCTTTTAAACCATACACATGTTGAAGCCTAATGATCCCATTTGTCGAATCCTGGATATCAGAACTAGATGGCCAACCATATTTTTCGAAGTAACTAGCAACCGGTACGGTATCTTCGAAGCATAATTAATCTTTCATTTGTTATATTGCAGAACTAAATTTCGTAATTATGTTAACCCAATCGTTGCGATTGCTTTACTAAAAGTGTCTTTAAACAACTTGTTGAGCACTAAGGATTTCAGAATCCCCGATGTTCGGTCAATTAGTCTGTACCCACAAACGGGATTCTTCCAAATTTGGGTTTCCGTTATGTTATTTACTTCTGTTAGAGAATTCAAACCACTACCATGGACAAATTCTCGTAAGTATCTACAACATGTATAAACAACAATTTTTCACAGATTTGATAAGATTGCCATTTGAAAATATGAAAACTTAATTAGTATTACTAATACGTATTAAAAATCTTACGATTCTATTTGCACTGTAACATTAGCATCTTCAATTTTAAATCTCGTTAAGTTTTTCACGAACTCCAGTTCCAGCTGCGCAAGTTCTTTTAAATAAAATGATGCTCGCATGTAAGGTCAACTATTATTTTGCTGTGATTTAATTGTTACGGCAACAGTGCTTACGATTAGCACTGGAAAAATCATTACATAAAATTTTAATAAATGTGACATAATGCGAATATTTTTCTTAATTAAAAGGAACAAAAAATTTACAAAAAGCAACGTATGTAGATTTTTCCATTGAAATTACTTCCATGCTTGATGTAGTAAAGAAGAACAATGTTACATTAAATACTCTTATTGTTCTTTCTGCATCATTTATTTGTTAAGTACAAAAGCGCGAGACCATTGATTCAGTTTCTTGTTAAACAGCATTTGTTAACTCGATATTTTGAACAAATAGCACATTGCTGAGGCAAGGAGCCTGTACATTTTTATGAAATGTGTACAAATTGATAAAAAAATGCAATATTTACAATATAAACAGAGCTTTCGATACGTTTACAAGATATGTATATAAACGAAAAATCTCTCCATAAGAGATCCTTTCAGCCTCCATGGTCTCAAGTTGTTGCATGCCAACCATGATTTATTTATTTTTATTAAAAACTACACACATGAAAATTATAAATTGAACTTTCTGAATTTTGATGTTTAATATGGCAATAATAACACTTCAATCTGAAATAATATTGGAACTTAAATACGCTTGCATTGGTAAATTACACGTGGTGGTTTCCCCCGATTAACCGTTGCCTTCGGCTTTGAATTCCATTTTGGTATTCGTGACTTGTCTCTTATGTTGAGATCCACTTGGTTGCAACTACCAAATAAAATAAATATTTCATATAAGGTTCTTTGTATATTTTGGGATTTATTGTAATTTAGTCCTACGCCATTTCTCTCCAAGCACTACTGGACAGCCCCCGATGTCGTTTAGCTGTAGAATGCATACTTAATTAGCATACTTAATTAATACTAATTTAGATTTTAATTGTAATTATGATTCAACAACTTTAAAATTTCATTTTTATTCGATTTACCAAAAGTTTCATTAAAGGATTATTGAAGACCAAAGATTTAAGAACTCCCGCCGTTCTGTCAATTAATCTGTACCCACAAATGAGATTTTTCCAAGCTAGTGTTTCTTGAATGTCGTTTATATTTTCGAGAGATTTTAAGGCACTACAGATGACAAAGTCTTGTAAATATCTATAAAATATTATGACAATTACTTTCTCGGAATTGTGAAATATCCATCTGTATTCTATATTCTACAACTTGTTATTTAACATCAAAACAGTAATGCTAAAATTTATTTACAATCTTACGATTTTACTTGTTGTGTAACGCCAGCATCTTCAGTTTTGAATCTCGTTACATTTTTCACAAATTCAACTTCCAGCTGCTATAGTTCTTTTAAATAAAACGGCACGTACATATACTGAAGAGGAGCTTTCTGTTGCGAATTATTCGTTGCGGCCTGTGTGCTTATTGTTAGCACTGGCAAAGTAATACATAAAATTCTATTATATATTACTTAAAATCTTAGGTAATAAAATCATTTAACTTAGAAAATTAAAATAACTTGAAGAAATATTGATTTTGAAGGACAATTTATATATTTGACAAAGGAAATGATATACTAATACAATTAAATTAAATTCCTTATTGTTAATTCTATTGTAAATAGCTGTGTAAATACTTAATAATACTTGATAATATTTGTTGTAAAATTGTTTATGTACAGGAAAGGGATAAAATGTTTTCTTTTTTTATAGCAATTTACATACTGTGGGATTTCATTCATCATAACATGTGCAAACATAATTTTCAGCAAGCATTTTATTTCCGTTTTTCAAACATTGAAATAATCTCTAAACTCTAAACAAATAGAAAATGGTGTGGTACTTTTCATTGTCCATGATTTTGAAATGGTTTACATTTGATATAATGTAAACAATACCTCATTCCAAATTAAGTTAGCTAGTCAGCAATCTCAAGGAATATTAAAGAATGTTGCAAACCGGTCATTTATGCTCATTAACTTCCTTATTCTTGAATTAGCCCGGAAGATGATTACTGTTCTAGAATTGAAAGCTTGGCAATAAATCCTGAATCCATAGCTATATTACCCAGTATTCCAATTATTGAAAATGAGACCTAAAACTTCCTTCAATAGTTTAAGGAAATAGACTGTTAATGCCAGATTTGTATTTACCAGGAAATGGATGCCGGATTGTTGTTGATTTGCTTACCAAACTAATATATTATATGTTATGGGTTCGAGCATTACAGTCGTTACCTGACTTAAGTAGAGATTTATTGTTTACCACCAGTCATTTTCATTTATTACAATCTGTCAATTTGGTGCAAATTTACGCCCTACTTCAAAAACTGTATGTGCTAAATCTGAATAAAGTTCCAGTGACATTTACAGAAGCTGTCATTCTAACGAAAGTCCTAACGCTGTGAAATTGCAATATTTTATCAAACTTTTGCAGGATGTGGGGACCGCTGTTCCAACGATTTTACCCCATAGGGTTCAAATGGTTAACGAAGCTAATGTTTGCACCATATAAATGGGATTACAAGAAGAAACGAATTGATGAGAACATTGGAAATGTTCACACTGGAGTTATGAATTTCGGTAGAATATCTGTTCATTACAATCTGGCTCTCTGTTCGAACATATCAGGCGTACCATTTGCGAAATGAATCTTCACTCTACTGAAGAAACTACGTGATTAGTTGTGTGATCGTGGTAATCTCTTGGATTCCGCTATCCTTTATGGTCGCCACTATGATAATTCATCATGATTTTGTTCAATTGTGTGAGATGTATGTCAGATTTGCGATTAAGTTTCAAGGTTAGTATCGGTAATCCGTAACAGTAGGTACAACTAACAAATTTGTTGTATAATAATTAGTAAAGTATTTTTGGTTACGAAATTAACAGAGCGTTACTTCACCATTGCGGAGCGCATTCGAATCAAGTATTTCTGGTGGGATGACGAAGCTGGGATTATTTGCTGCGTAGGTTTCTGTCTTACAATATTTATTCAAATCGGGATCCTTGGTTTTGTCTTTTTCATGCCAGATCTTTCCGTACTTTTGACGTCCCTTTCCGTCGTCAAAAACTCTCCAATGCACGTGTTCTGGGCCATAAAATTAGTGGAAACGTGTTTTATTTGCCGCTATGTTATGAACTGCTTTGGATATTTGTACGTTTACGGTTTCATCAGTATAGATTGTATACCTTCGTTTATCAAAATCGGGAAAGAATCAAGGTTTGAAATACAACAAAGGAATAAGCGGCGGTGGGGATGCAAAGTGGGCTATCTTTTGGATTTATTTCAACCTTCACGGCTATTGTAAATTATAGTGGAGCTAATCCATATCTTGCGCTTAAAACTATGGAGGATGTTTCATTTGCAGCTAGACACACGTGGAGATAAAACACTTTGTATCTTCGTCGACGATGTATTCTTTGTAATAATTTGACACAACCGCAATACGAAAAAACATTATTATTACTTACATGTAAATATCTCTCGATGTAGCTTCGACAGGGAGAGTTACGTCATTACAGATAATTTCCGGACCGAGAAGGAATTCCTCCGATTTTTCGTCGAACTTCATGTTTTCATGCAGTTTGTAAAGACGATCATGAGTCCCATCATACTACCAGCGGCCAAATGGACACTGATGATACTCTGTATATTCCTTATTCAGGGATGCATCAAACTTCATGGAATAATAGTGGCTGTAATGTTTGTGGGAGCGGGAATTATTATGTGTTATTTGTCAACGGTATATGGCAATCTAGCAACTACCCCTTCCCTGTCACTAAATATAATTCGTAGTTGGAAGGCAAGGCCGATCTCACTGTATGCGAGGAAGAAATTGACAAGCTTCATGCCTGTACGCTGCTACATTGGCCCGTTCTACTATGTTGATGAGGACATGATGCTGAGCATGTACCGCTTCATGCTTGAGACCACATTTGATTTACTTGTAACGTAATGAAATGATTATTAATGTTAATTTATAAATGATGTTAATTAAATAAGTGCAGGAATATCTCATTGGAAGCTTCAAAATTTTCTGGCACAATTAGACATTATTTCACATTTAATCAATAAGATTTTGAGTGCTTCAATAATTAATTTTGTTTTATTTACACCGGACTCTTGCTATAAGAGATTTCCATATAAGAGAACTCTCTCTGTAAGAGATCCTCTGAGCTCGCATATCATACATGGTTATATGCATACGAGCTCCCTCTATAAGAGCATTTCTATATAAGAGACTGATTTTGGGGATTTATAGCGTTTTCTTATAGCGAGAGTTCAGTGTAATATTTTCATTACAAATTTCCTCTAGTCCTCAAAAACGTATTCAGGATGAACTTCAATTCTGAAATTTTTATTATTATTATTTAGTGTAATTTAAATTTTGCATCTGATCATGGAAGGTCATTGTAAAAATATAAGTTGTGTACCCCGGCAATGCTGAATTAAAAATCCTGCCCTCGTCTTCTTTGTCCAGAATATCAACCGCGTCATCTCATCAGGGCTCAGTTGGAAACTGCTTAACTAAAATTATGCATGTAAACAAAATTCATTTCATTGAGATCACAGCTAGTTTATGCTCAGCATAGGGTATTAAAATCTTATGAATTACAAAATGTACGTCAAAATTCTACCGGAGCCGTTCAGGATTCGTACTCTTGGGAATGACAGCAATATTTTGCTGACGGGTGAAGTGTCTTCAAAAAATATTAGGCTTTTTCGTTTTTAAGTTTCAGACGTTATAAAAATAAAAATTATTTATAAATGTTAAATTTGTGTTAAAAATCAATTAAATGCTCAAATAATTTTTAAGTTTGAATGTTAATTATAATTGTGATTCAAGTAATCTTAAATAATAAATTGGAAGTGATTTACCAAAAGTATCATTGAACGACTTGTTAAATACCAAGGATTTAAGAATTATTCCCGCTGTTCTGTCAAATAATCTGTACCCATAACTGGGGATTTTCCAAGCTAGTGTTTCTCGAATATCGTTTACATTTTCGAGAGATTTTAAGCCACTACCGATGACAAAGTCCTGTAAATATCTATAAAATATCATGACAACTATTTTCTCGGAATAATCTAATATTAATATGTTTTTCTTAACTTGTTATTTAACATATCAAAGTGGTAATGATAAAATTCAGCAACAATCTTACGACTTTATTTGTAGTATAACGGAAGCATCTTCGGTTTTGAATCTCGTTACATTTTTCACAAATTCAACTTCCAACTGCTCCAACTCTTTTAAATAAAACGGCACGTACACTGACGAGGAGCTTTCTGTTGCGAATTATTCGTTGTGGTCTGTGTGTTTATTGTTTATATTGGACGAAATAATACGTAAAATATTATTATATTATTATTATATTACTTAAAATCTTGGGTAATAAACTCATTTAAAATATTAGAAAATTAAAATAAAATAAGAAATGTTGATTCCATGATTTTGAAGGACAAATTATATTTGACGAAGGAAATGGTATACAAATACAATTAAATTAAATTCCCTATTGTACATTCTATTTTAAATAGCTGTGTGTAAATATCTATTTGTTTTAAATTTGTTTATGTACTAGAAAGGGATAAAATGTTTTCTTTTTTTATTGAAATGAACTTACTGTGGGATTTTATTCCTCATAACATGGGCAAACATAATTTTCAGCAATCATTTTATTTCCGTTTTTCGAACATTAAAATAATCTCTAAATTCTAAACAACTAGGAAATTGTGTGCTTTATTAAAACCTTCTCCCATTTATCTCAATGCCATATACATACACAGCAGGTTGTTTGGAATAAACAATTATGTTGATCTGGCCTTAGTAACTATAGCGTTTTAAAGTACGACATAAATGTGTTATTTATGGCAATACTTGCTATATTTACTTTAGCGCTATGCAAAAATTAGTAATTTTAACTGTATCCATGATTTTAAAATGGTTTACATTTGATTTAATGTAAACAATAATAAATTCTAAATTAAGTTAGCAATCAACAGGAGCAAAAAAGAATGTTGCAAACCGGGCATTTATGTTCATCAACTTCCTTATTCTTGAATTAGCCCGGAAGATGATTACTGTTCTGGAATTGAAAGCTTGGCAATAAATCCTGAATCCTTAGCTATAGTGTTAACCACGTATTCCAATTATTAAACATGAGGACTAAAACTTCCTTAAATAGTTTAAGGAAATAGACTGTTAATGCCAGATTTGTATTTACAAAGAAATGGATGCTGGATTGTTGTTGATTTGCTTACCAAACTAATATATTATGTACATATATGTTATGGGTTTGAGCATTACAATCGTTTCCTGACTTAAGTAGAGATGTAATGTTTACCACCAGTCATTTTCATTTATTACAATCTGTCAATTGTTGGGATTCAACGCTTTACTGCAACAAGTGCATGCCTATGCTAAATTTAAATTAAATTACAGTGACATTTACAGCAGCTGTCATTCTAACGAAAGTCCTAACGCTGTAAAATTGCAGTATTCAAACTTTTGCAAGATGTGGGGACCGCTGTTCCAAAGATTTTACGCCACAGGATTCAAATGGTTAACGAAGCTAATGTTTGCACCATATAAATGGGATTACAAGAAGAAACGAATTGATGAGAACATTGGAAATGTTCACACTGGAGTTATGAATTTCGGTAGAATATCTGTTCATTACAATCTGGCTCTCTGTTCGAACATATCAGGCGTACCATTTGCGAAATGAATCTTCACTCTACTGAAGAAACTACGTGATTAGTTGTGTGATCGTGGTAATCTCTTGGATTCCGCTATTCTTTATGGTCGCCACTATGGTAATTCATCATGATTTTGTTCAATTGTGTGAAATGTATGTCAGATTTGCGATTAAATTTCAAGGTTAGTATCGGTAATCTGTAATAGTAGGTAAAACAAACGAATTTGTTGTATAATAATTAATTTGGTAAATACGACTCTGTAAGGCCCTCGGGTAAATCGGAGTATAAACCCCAATTTAATAGTAGGTAAAACTCACGAATTTGTTGTATAATATTTATTAACGTATTTTCGGTTACGCTAATTAACAGAGCGTTACTTCACCATTGCGGAACGCATTCGAATCAAGTATTTTTGGTGGGGAGACAAAACTGGGATTATTTTCTGCGTAGGTATCTGTCTTACAATATTTATTTATTATGATCCCTGGTTTTGTCTTTTTCATGCCAGATCTTCCCGTACTTTTGACGTCCCTTTCCGTCGTCAAAAACTCTCCATTGCACGTGTTCTGGTCCATAAAATTAGTGGAAATATGTTTTATTTGCCGCTATGTTATGAACTTCTTTGGATATTTGTACGTTTACGGTTTCATCGGTATAGATGGTATACCTTCCTTTATTAAAATCGTGGAAGAATCAAGATTTGAAATCCAACAAAGGAATAGCGTCGGTGGAGATGCAAAGTGGGCAACACCGGACTCTCGCTATAAGAGATTTCCATATAAGAGATTTAGTGATGTAGAAGATTCTTCGGGCCCACATATCATACATAAATATATGCATACTAGCTCTCTCTATAAGAAAATTGTTATATAAGAAACTGGTTTTGGTGATGTATAGCGTCCTCGTATAGCGAGAGTTCAGTGTACTAAGGGTCCACCAGGATTAAAGAAACACTTTTAAATACACAATTGTACACAAAATTGTTGAATATGCTTTACGGTCAAAATTAATAATAACTAGAATTAAAATAAATAAAAATATAAACGAAAGAAAGTATAAATACATTCAAAATACGAATAAATCTAAAATGCGACCAGTAATAATCTGCGCATGTCCAATACTATGGCTTTTTTTGACGTTTTAATTTTTAATAATAACATCAAAAATATATTAGGGAATTATGTTGTATATAAGCTGACCAGCATATAACCACCAGTATATAACTGACCAGTATATATTGCAGCAAAAAAACAAACAATTTATGACTCCAAAGTGGATTCGATGCCATGGCCTCCTTCTGTCTTTCCGCGCTGCTCTGTTTTGCGCTACAGAAATCTTATGTCCAAGAAGAAGAGTTTAACGCTATGTGGTGAAGCTGTGTGCTGGTCGTGCATTGCAGCGAAAGTTTAAAATGTTGAGCCTACTGTGGTGAATTTGGTGTGTAAGTCATGTGGGATGTTTGACGCGAAATTTTAAAAATCCTTCATCACCATGGTCGTTATATGATATAGGATTGTATAGTAAAGAATGGTATATACATACTGAGACAGTAACTTATAGTTACTGTCTCGTCGTCATCCTTGCCATGGTTGTCAACAATCTTGACTCGCGCGAATCAAAACGCGAGAGTCGGTATTGTTGACAGCCGGCTCCTCTTCTTTTTTCCTTCTTCCTTAACATTATCTTATCCTATACTAAAACTATTCCTATACTAAACTTACAAGCTAACATTCACTCTTCTCATTCATTCATCCATCTTGATTTTATCACATTCACACTGTTCTCGATTTGATTTCATTCTTACCTTAATTGCTAATGAACTATTCTATGGTTCTTACAAACTAATTATCATAAAGATTGTCATTGTGCTTAACTTACTTAAAACTACTAAAGATAATTACTAACTACTGACTAGTTTGATTGTCGTGCTGTGCGAAACTAAACTTATTGCCTAATATTGCACTTGTGTGGAACTTAAATCTATACTATACTACTTATAGCTACCTAAGTACTACTTTATAGCTATATAATACTAGTAAAGCTAGTGGCGTCATCATCATCATTTCCGTCATCTCCTCATCCTCTCTCATCCTGACCACCGGTCATGAAAACACTTAATACTATAATAGTATTTAAATCAGCAGCAAATAAGATTTTTGTCGCAAATCCACGGAGCAAATATAATAATATACTGGCGGCAAATTTAATATACTTGCAGCAAATGCAATATCCTTGCAGCAAATATGATATACATGCAGAAAATATGATATACCTGCAGCAAATATAACATACCTGCAGCAAATATAACATACCTGCAGCAAATATAATACACTTGCAGGAAATGTAATATACTTGCAGCAAATGTAATATACTTGCAGCAAATGTAATATACTTGCAGCAAATGTAATATCCTTGCAGCAAATGCAATATCCTTGCAGCAAATGTAATATACTTGCAGCCAATGTAATATACTTTCAACAAGTATAAGATAATAAATAAATACATAATAAATAATTCGTGTCACAGTTACCTGGTTTTTAGTTCTTGCAGTGGTGCAAATTCGCTAGTACTTCAGTATTGTGCTCTAATCTAAATAATGTATTCATTATATGAAGACAATAGAATGTGCAATTAAAAATGAATGCAAAATATCAATGGCGTGGTTTCGGAGTTATCTGGGGTTAAACAAATCCTCTGATAATGCTGAAACCTTGTTTCACTATTATCACCCATTACACCCAAGCAAAAAACATCAACGAATTTGAAGGTAAACAAATCAAAATAACAATTTCGTAGATATTCAAGTTTTTATAAAGCGTTGAATTACAGTGTTCTATGTGCGTAATTTGATTCAGCCGCCGTCAGGGTTTGCGAGTTTAATACTGCAGTCATTACCAGTGGCCTCCTAAAGGTCTTGTATGGTAAGACGCACAGAACACTTCTGAAATATTGAAAACGGGCAAGGCGAAAACGTTGTTACTTATGACAAGCACGGATTCTAACGCGGCAGGGTTTAAAATAGCTATGAGAGAGAGTGCTGTATTCATAAACTCACAAAATGTCCGCTCTTGCGTCAGGACGGTAAAGTTTTATTTATTTAATGTAAATAAACTCTAATCAATCATATACCAAGCCTATTATAAAACGCAAACAAGATTTAGAGCTTAACCTAAAGACAATCAATTTTAAGACAATTAAAAGAAAAATTTTAGTCAATCAAAAATAAAATGAAAACTAGACGGAGAAATATTTCACCTCCTTTCAAAAAACGTGGGAAGGCCAGGTACGTACGTTATATATTTTATTTTACTAAACATTTTATCATGTATTTGATAGATTTAAATATCTAAATCTTCGTAGGTATATATATTTACAAAAGCAGGAGTTGGCATTATAGTCAAATGAAAACTAATAAATTTAAAAAATATTAAAAGTAAAAATATATAAAAGTAAATAAACAACAAATTTAAATAACAATTATTAAAAATAATAATACTATTTTATTAAAATCAAAATTAAAATAAAAAAATAAATTAATAAAATCTATAAACGTTATTGAAAAAAACCAAATACGGTGAACTAAAATTATTAAAACATAAACCATATATGGTAAAATCAAAATAAAACTACTATACAACAATATATATAATTAACGTTTCGCGATAATTATATTTTTACGGAAAAGGGTGGCGTAGACGTAGGATGTTTGCCTCAACATGAATCAGATTATGATTTTTAAGCGTAGTATAATTGAGGCGTACAATACTGAACAAACCCCCATATGAATGGAATTAAAAACCCGGGTAACTCATAATCGGTTTGACTGATTTGGTTTAACACTCAGAACAACTACTACAGGTACGAGTCGTCTACGGTGAGGGTGAAAATAATACCCACTACACAGAGAAAAAGACTTTCAAAACATTAAAATATTTATCATTCGAAAACAAAAAGAAATAACTAATTAATACTAATAATTGTAAATAAATACTAGTTAGACAATAATTAATTACTAAATTATATATTTTTTAATTGGTTTATACGTGGAT
Organism: Lipothrix lubbocki; assembly: GCA_034696945.1. NCBI lineage: Eukaryota > Metazoa > Arthropoda > Collembola > Symphypleona > Sminthuridae > Lipothrix > Lipothrix lubbocki. The sequence continues at coordinate 20,888 of JAQGAK010001923.1, forward strand.
CAATTAGGACAAGCTTTATTTATTTATACGCGAGCTTTCGGTATCTAACAGTATACCATCGCCAGGCGAAACAGCAAGTATTTAATTACTAGTTACATAATAATTGAATACTAATTAAATAATAAATATGTAGTAGCAAATACATATAATTCCACAATATTATTATTTAACAATAAATAAATGATTAATAAATAATACATGCATATTATTTACTTTACAATATACAATTATAGATACACATTATATAAATAATAATTAGGTAATAGTAAATATTTATAAACAAACTATTATTACATAATCACTATTTATTTGCAGTGCTCAGTTCTACTACTACCGTGTTTCTCATGTTTTTGTTTGTAAAAAAATGTCTTATTTTCGAGGCAGCGTTATGATTGTTGCTAGTTTAACGGATAGCTTTGTCGCGCTTTCCGTGCACACGTTTCCAACAGGAACTTTTGTCCTAACCCAGGTTAATTAATGAACTCAATTCGGGCAATAAAACTTGCTTCGCAACAATTTATGACACTCCTAAAGGGGTGCTACTGCGAAAGGGCAGCGCTAGCCAAACTACGCAGTTTTTTATCAGTGGGCTCGTCATTGTTTTAAACCAATACAGCATTTATTATCCCAAGTTATTTTTTAAATTTACAGTAAATTCGTCATTTTGATCGATAATTTTCTCGAAACCCGGGTAACACTGAAAATGTTCAACTGATTTGTTTCGATTTTAAATAATCCATCGCCTACGCTTGGAGGTTGCATATACTGAGTGTCGACAAAATCAGGAGAACTTTGTAAGAAAAACCAGAGTAACTTCGATCTTCAACCGATTTGTCACAACTTTCAAATATTCCATGCCCTATGCCTGAAAACTTTGTATACCGAATTCCAGCAGAAACAGTTAATTTTTAAAAACTACCTGGGTAACCCGATTCGGCTCCACTGTGAACTCATTAAAGCCACATGGCTAAAGACTACGTATACCAAGTTTCAGCAAAATCAGATGACGTTTAATAAAATACCCTGGTAACTCCGAAACGGTTGGCATGATTCTGCTCACTTTGTACTTTTCCATGGTGTATATCTGAAGACTATGTGTACCAAGTTTCAGCAAAATCGGGCGAATTATTTTAAAAAACCCGGGTAACTCCGAGACCATTCCACTGATTATGCTCATCTTGGGAACAGCTTTATGTTTTCGTATAATTGATCACACTTTCAGCAACTTTGATTGCCGGCCGTTTCCGGGTTTCACTATGGGGACCGTTCGGTGGATGTGACAATCCAGCCCGCGGTAATTTTCAACTTTTTGCAATTTTCTTAATTTCAAAATGTACTGACGCTTCGGAAACTACGATTTCCTTACTTGAAAGTGTCCCTGGTTTTCACGACCATAATGGTTTGGTCCGGAAGCTCTCCGGTAAGACCCTCAATCTTTGAATGTAATTTTATTACCTAGCGGCCAATTGTGGTTCAAAATGAACACTTGTCTCCATTCCAGAAGATTACAATAAAACTTCATTAGTAACGAGTCACGACGATGTGTAGTTAGAAGTGTTTCTTTAATCCTGGTGGACCCTATATATGAATGTGAACCTAAATGCAAGTTGAAAAATCCTTAATCAATTCAGTGCATAAGATGGGATATCCAGTCGTTTAAGTTGCATTAAGAACTGAAAACATAAGAAGCTTTTGTATTTGAAATTTCAACTTGCAAGGCAATTGTAAATTGTAGTGGAGTTATCCCATACCTTGCGCTTAAAATGACGTAGGATGTCCCACTTGCAGCTAGACACTAATGAAGATAACCCACTTTGCTTTTTTGTCGACGATGTATTCTTCGTAATAATCTGTCATAACTGCAATTCGACCAAATAATTATACTTACATGTAAATATCTCTTGTTGTAGTCTCGACAAGAAGATCACTACGGATAATTTCCGCAACGAGGAGGAATTTCTCCGATTTTTCGTCGAATATCATGTCTTCTTTCAGTTTGTAAAGACGATCTTTAGTCCATCTTTAGTCATCATACTACCGGTGGGCAAATGGTCACTGATGATACTTTGCATATTCCTTATTCAAGGATGCTTCAAACTTCATGGAATGATAGTGGTTGTAATGTTTGTGGGAGCTGGACTGATTATGTGTTATTTGTCAATAGCATTCAGCAAGCTAGCAATTAGCCCTTCTCTGTCACTAAATGTAATTCGTAGTTGGAAGGCACGGCCGATCTCACTGTATGCGAGGAAGAAATTAGCAAGCTTCATGCCTGCGCGCTGCTACATTGGCCCATTCTACTATGCTGATGAGGACATGATGCTGAGCATGTACCGCTTCATGCTTGAGACCACATTTGATTTACTTGTAACGTAATGACTCTCTTTATAACGGCACGCTGTAAAAAACAAAATTTGACCGCAATAAAGAAGTGCTCTTATAAGATTCAAAATTACGTTTAAATTTTATTCTGGGGTACAAAAACTGCGGCCGTTATAGGGAGTCTGCCATTATAAAGAGGACCGTTATAGCGAGTCTCCACTGTATTAATATGAATTTATAAATGATGTAAATTAAATAAGTGCAGGAATCTCTCTTTGGAAACTATAAAATGTTCTGACACAATACAGTGGAACCTCGCTATAAGAGACCTCCATGTAAGAGAATTCTCTCTATAAGAGATTCTTTGGGCTCGCATGTCATACATGGTTATATGCATACGAGCTCTCTTTATAAGAGAATTTCTATATAAAAAGCAGATTTTAGTGATTTATAGCGTTCTCTTATAGCGAGGTTCCAGTGTATAGACATGATTTTACATTTAATCAATAAGATTTTGAGTGCTTCAATAATTAATTTTGTTCTCTTTATTCTGTTCGTTATTCTAACAAATAAAACGTAAGCCACTGTCCTCTAGTCTTCAAAAGCGTATTCAGGATGGGCTTCAATTCTGAAAATATTAATATTATTATTTATTGTAATTTAAATTTTGCATCTGAACATGGAAAGTCATTATAAAAATGCAAGACTCGTACCCCGGTAATGCTGAATTAAAACTCCTGCCCTCGTCTCCTTTGTCCAGAATATTCAACCGCGTCATCTCACCAGGGCTCAGTTGGAAACTGCTTAACTAAAATTATGCATGTATAAACAAAATTCATTTCATTGAGGTCGCAGTTTATGCTCAGCAAAGGGCAATAAAGTCTTGTGAATTACAAAATTTACGTACGTCAAAATTCTGCCGAAGCCGTTCAGGGTTCGTGCTCTTTGGAATGACAGCAATATTTTGCTGAAGCAAGAATTTCAACAGGATTTGAGCCGGTGTTTTGGAATGTTTCTTTGCTATTTCCACTACCACAGGATCTTCCATTAAAGACAAAGGTACGAATTCCCTTGAAAAAATAACTTTAAAATAAAATTTGACCGTGCATAACAAATTTTGTAATATTATTATCTTGCAACAATTCCTATTACATTCCGCGCTTCTCGAATAACTCTTTTCTCCCGGGGGAGCCAATTGGAGCATAAGCAACCACCGTGATATTGTGCTTTCTTAACGTTGCCAGTAACTTTGGACGTTGAAAGTATGCGTGGAGTTCAATCTGAAAATTATTTTTGGAAATATTGAAGAAATTATTTGTGTTGATGTAATGTATTTAGGTAAATTATTTTAGTGAGAATTACCTGTTCATTTGCAGGTTGAATTCTAGCAATTTTCATGATTCTCTCAACCTGAGAGGAGCCAAAATTTGAAATGCCAATTGAGCGCACAAGACCTTTGTCGACTTGGGCTTCCATGGCTTTCCACACAGCCGTTATATCCGAAGTCACGTCCACCAGTAGTTTTCCATCCTTAAATGGCGACAATTGTTTGTCGTCCACGTATTGGAAACCTACCGGGGAGTGAATTAAATAGAGGTCAAGGTAGTCCAACTGAAGGGCCTTTAGGGATTTGTCCAAGAAGTACGGCACCTGCTCCGGTCGCATGCCGATAGGTGGCAGCTGAATTATTATGTAAATATTAATGTAAAACTAGAACGTGTGAAGATACATGTTAGGTCATTCCCTGTGGAATTATCGATGTAAATAGGTTATTGGAAGTATCGATGAATGTCCATGAATGTCAAG
>JAQGAK010001924.1:0-24995 GCA_034696945.1 Lipothrix lubbocki
GGATCATTGCTGCATTTCGAGATTTGGCTGATACCTCGGAATCATCGGCAAAGTTTTGCAGAGTCTCGTTGGCACATATGCAACTATGTATTTATGATATACGGGTCCAAAAGGTTATCTTTTTTAAAGGAAGAGTTTTCTTATACAGCCATCTCTGTAGGATGAGATCTGTGTATGTATATGTTTTCCAAATGGTTTAAAATAGCAATGTTTTTATTACTAGGAGTGCTAACATTGTCCATATTCGTTGTTAAATAATTTACATATGTATTTATTTGTTTGTCAAAACTGAAAGCAGCTCTAACAATTTAACAGTGTACAGATACTTAACCATAACAACACTTACTGACATAAATTCATATATGTATTGCACTTATTTTAATTATCCACGGGGACCATGAATGTATGTGAAAGTACTTACATATAATTACTTAATTAATTAGTTAATTATTATAAATTTATTTGGATGACACGTGAAAATAATACAGTGGAAACATCAAGGAATAAGTACCTGAAAGAATACATACATACCAAAATTGCAACAGCCAATAAGAACAGCTCCCTTATAAATCCGGATTAACATCAATTTCCTCCAAAGTTGACAATAGCCATTCTGTGTGTGAATCCAAATGTGTAAAAACTGAAGTCACATTAGATTCGGCTGTACAGCTCAATTCTGTTTGGTTTTGAACTTCGCTCGCTATACCCTGCGCCCAAAATAGAATTGGTGGACTTTGTACATGTATATTTTATTTGGCGTAAATAGCATGCAATATATAAATATAATAAAAAACAGATAAAATCTAATTTTTTCTACTAATAGAATATGATTGTGTATGAATTTCAGTTATTAATTAACCAACTTTGATTATATATTTGCCTGCGAAATTTGACCCGATCAAACCACTTGGGAAGACCAAACCACCGCCATCGTCGCCATAGCAAATGGTTTGTGTCTCTATGTTATTATGTGTATAAGAAAATAAGAAAAAATTAACAGTTGTAGAACGTAGAAAACGCCTATAAATATTTTCTCATATGTATATTAATTACATACATACCTTTTTTAGATCTCGCACAAAATTTGTCATGGAATTTTAAGTCACATTCTTCCAAGGGAACGACCATTAAATTGGCGTAGTTCAAGTCTTCAGATATTCGACCGGTTTCCGTGACACCAAATCCTGGAATCTTTAATTGCAAAATGAAATAGTATTTTTAATACGCTCGTGGAAAACAAGTCGCCACAAGAACATATGTAATCCCATCAATAAAGTTCATGTATAATCACCGTTCCAATGGAATTCGTTGTTGGCAGATTGAAGAAACTTCTCATCACGTAACACACTGGTCTAATAGCTGGACTGTACACAACTGGCTTGTTCAGTTTTAAAACGGCTAAGTCTGACTGACGAGTCTCAGCATTGTAAGACAACGGGTGCCATATTTTGTCAACCTGATTTAATAAAAGCCACACTAATTTATTTACAAACATAAACTGTCTTAGATGCTTTAGGAACATTAAAGTGTACGTACATATAATTTCATATAAACATCTGAGCAATAAAATCAATGCGCAGTTGTAATTGTAATTATTACAGAAATATAAATTTTAAGGGCCACACACCTCAAAGGTGTCGTTTCTATGGTTATTTTCGATATCCGCCAGGTTAGTGCTGATTGAGCCCAAAACAACTCGAAATAGTTTGGCTTCAAATGTTTCACCGTCCTCGTCGGTAACGCAATGAGCCGCGGTTACAATGACATTGCGTTCTATGAGGGACCCTCCACAGATGTATTTTAAATTGTCACGATTGTCGGATATTTTAAAAATAGCTGCATGCCAAGGGAATCCTTCCCCTGTATGCACAGCAACTCCATTTGCCACTAGTTCTTGGTTTACTTCTTTGCCGATAACCCCACATTCTGCAATAATTGTACAGTGTCATGACATGGAGACATGGATCGAATTCTTCAAATTGGACGATAATGTTGGTAAATGCATTTGTTTTTATGTAATATTCTAAATCACTAACCAGGTTGACAAAGAAAAGACCGATAAGGTTTCCAATACCCATCTTCATAGCATTTCATACTTGCGGCGTTTAATTTTTGCAGGGAAGAATAAAACCTGGCGCAACTGAATGTCGCCTTAGTTCCCGCGGGAGCGTGGGTACAGTTGACATTAGGATTCTCCGAGTTACGACATCTAATGATGACACCCTATAATATAAACGTTCACTGGTTTTGTTACTGCGCGGAGTCTAGTACTAATTTTTAAACACCAATTTTTTCATGAAGACTCTCGCTCATACATACCTCTGTCTGTAGCAATGGAGGACATGTAACATTCTCACCGGGCTGAATCTTCCTATTGAATCTACTAGTCTCTAGAAGCCTAGCATCCTCATCGTTTCCTTGCGGACAATCAGGTTTACCGTCACCAACTTGGTCAACTCCAATGCATTTGCCTTCATACCCGCATTGGTAGTAGTTGGGATCCTTGCAATGTTTCGTTGCAGCGCAATAGATTGGGTCCTCGTCCTTTGCACCAGGGCAGTCCACTTTCCCATCACAGACTTGGTCCAAGGGGATGCAGACTCCATTCGAACAAGGAAATGTTTGTGAGTCTTTGCATCTCAAAATAAAATTTTAGAAATATTTAACGAACTTAAGGAAGTTCAAAGAATTCCAACAAAAGAATTACAAATGCACACAAATTCTTACAACATATGATCCTTTATCCAGTCGATGGCATCCCATATTAGAGCCGTGTAGTACAACGTTTTCTGATCGCATTGTTGTACTCTGCGCGGAATCAAAGCAACTGTTCCCACCATATTATACCGTGGTTCCGGTCCCAATGCTGGGATAAATGAAATTTCGAATGGTGTAGTCTTATAGACCAAGCCACTTCCATGAGTTACGCAGGTAGAGGAATTGCCATATATAGCACCTCTAAAACAAAAAAGTCCACCAGATGGCTCTGATCTATAATGATATTTATAGGACCTTACACAAGCTTCGTTTACGGACCCCTTCACAGGTATAACAATGATAGGAAATGTCTCTTTGATTTTTGGCGAATTATTAAATCCACCAATCAAGCTCTGGAACTCAGTGAAGCGTAAGAAATCTTGAAACCTTCCTCGATATCCAAGCTATTAAATAGTAACGCCATGTTTATAATTGATTGTAGCTTTGAGATTGATGTCGAAATACATAGGTGGAAACTCACCGAATGAAATTGCGGAATATGTCCGAAGGGCTGACAAACTGATCGAACAAAGGGACCCTCCAAATTTAAATGTCGTTCCAATCGAAAGATAACGAAATGAAAATTTGTGGAGTTCCCAGGATTTGGCGCGATATAGCTCACCTACATTCATGAAACAAATGTATCCCTATTTAAAATAGGAATGATACTATTCTCGTAGGATGAAAAAATTAAATTAACTATTTTCACAATTGAACTTTACGTTAGCGAATTGTGTGTGTTCGTCCGCATCCAAAAGATTTGTTGAATTTAGACCGGCGACAATTAGAATGCGATTTATTGGAGGAACAAAATAACTCCGATTCGGATTTGTGTACGGCGATTGTCCATAGCCGCCTCCAAAGCCAGTAATTACTGTATTGGCACTTGCCAATGTTCCAGTCAGAAAATATTTAAATGGCGAGTTTATATTTTTCCTCCTAAAAATGGCAACGTTCCAGGGGATAAAAGTCCGGTCATCGCTTTCGATTATGTTGGTCATGCCACAATTTTTATCTAGAAGGTGTCAAATAATATGGAGTATGTAGAATAAACATTTTGGATATTCAATTTTTGAATATGAATTACCTTTCAAAAGTTTTGCGTATTATTTAAAAATAATATTTTGGTACGTAATTAAAATGAATTTAAAAAAACGTCATATATTTTTATTTATTCATAATGGTTTTATTTATTCGTATTTGTTTTTTATTTATTCATATTTGTTTTTTATTTATTCATATTTGTTTTTTATTTTTTCATATTTGTTTTTTATTTATTCATATTTGTTTTTTATTTATTCATATTTGTTTTTTAATTATTCATATTTGTTTTTTATTTATTCATATTTGTTTTTTATTTATTCATATTTGCTTTTTATTTTTTCATATTTGTTTTTTATTTTTTCATATTTGTCGTTTATTTTTTCATATTTGTGTTTTATTTATTCGTATTTCTATTAAATTTTCCCAAATTATTTCAAAGTCACTAGTAGTAATTTTATTGCGTTACCGTTTGGGTGAAAATGTTCCGCATCATTACTTCTAACACTTTTCACTACAGTTATCACAAAAATTAGAATTACTAAAACTTTTAAACGTGGAATTTCAAAATGAAGCATTTTCATAATCTTTTTTTTTAGATTTTGAGCTCTACAACACCATCAGTTTGTTTCTAAAAACAATTTACGTACGTAATATGAAATGCATGCTAATATTCCATTGAAGAATCATTTTGTGTGACGCTTGCGAAGGCCGTCGCTAAACTGGATAACCTCATTCCCCTGAATTACAAAGCAGTGCAATGCAGGTGCAAGTATTCACTTATTCACGCAAGTACTTAAAAGGAGTAGCAACAAATAATGTTGATTTATTATCCTAAAGTTTTTTGCTGCTAGAAACATTATTCAAAGATGCCCTTACTCTAATCAAAACAGCGTCATATGTTTTTCCCATCCCAAGTCCGACGTGTATTGAATATTATCATGGCAAATAATCAAATTATTATTAGAGGTGCTACGTGCCTATGTTTTATCCTTGTACACGTAAGTTTTGTACACGCACACCTACACGCTTTTAACACGCGGAGAGACGATAGTAGAAAAAACAAATAAATAAGGCTGGGAAATCGCGAATAACACAATAAAATTAAAAACTCATAATAGAGTATTCCCAGCTGGGTAAATTGTTTAATTGGACATCCGAACATCTCAAAACCAAAAAAATAAAATTTGAAAATGGCGAAAAACGCGAAATGCGCAAAAAATGGTGTAACAACGCGAAAAACTGCGAAATATACAAAACTTCCACGAAATAATGCAAAATTTGATGTCCTTCAACTTTTTTTAAAATTGATTGCACAAAATCGGCAATTTAAACCAAAACAATAAATGCCGAAATCATTTTTATCTACTTTTGGCATTAAAACCTGCTCAGAATTAAAAATAACTCGTTAAAAATTATAAAAATGAAGTTAAAAACCGCAAAATAAAGCCAGGAGAAACAGAAACTTAAGAAACTGTGAATAAATCGCAAAATACCGCGAAATTTTGTCATCGATTTCGCGAAATACCGCGAAAAATTGACTGTAATTTTGCGAAATTTTTAGGGCCAAAAACGCGAAATGGTCCCAGCCCTACTTATAAATGACTACAAATTTAAATACATTTTACCAAAACCAGCCTAGAAATTAAAAATTAAAGAATAAATTGCTCAACGTTGAATGCATATACCATGATAATTCAATAACATACCAATTCAGTGCATAAAATAGTCTACCATGGTTCGCGTGTTTTGCCCCCAATGTTCAGTCAACCCATTTTTTACTGTTTGGAGCGAAGAATTTTGTAACTTTGCGCAGTATTTTACTTTTCTCTGTATTGGCAGTCACAATGTGTACCCATTTGAAAAACAATCAGAATACAAAATGGTAAAAAATTATCAAACTAGAAATTACTTGATCCAGAGGTTATAAGTTGTCAACAAAAATTGTTATGTTGAAAGTTCCCAACCTCTATCTAATTAAAAAAACAAAAGTGTCTCCTTTTTAAACCCTGCAGTGTTAAGTAATAAAAATTACTTATTGTGTTATAAAATAATATTTACGTATTATTTTAAAATAAAAAATAATTGCGTAGTTTTTTACACCGAAATGAATTCATTGAATTGCAATTCAAGAATTTTGATTCAATTTGATTAAACTTTTTTAAACCAATTCATTTCAATTTGTTCTTGTAAATTGAATTAAAAAAGAGTGGACTAAATTGAAAACTTTCAATTCAATTATTATTAGTTTCCATCCTCACCATATTCCCCCTTTTTTTGTATTATTTCCTAATTATTTGTAAATGATGGAACGTATCAACTTTTATATATGACGACAGCCACTGCATGATAATTGCGTTCGTGAAAATTAATGAAATGAAATGCAGCCGGAATCCCCTATGTACAAAAATTAAATCGGCCATATAATTATATCATAATACTGCGTTCATTTATTTACATCTATGTTGATGCTTCATACTCTCCCAATACGTCTAGGGTGAAATACTATTTTATGAAATAAAATATAAATTGTTAGGTACGGGAAATAAACCAAAGACTTAATTTCTGGACATTTATTAAAAGGAAACAATTTCGTTATATACAGGTTCAGATCATATATGTATTATCATATTTTTATATCATTTTTGAATAAACTTTATTTGATTTGTTGTAACAGTCTCTTCATTAAATTACCGATGAAATTCAAATAATGAAATAGCCTTATTTGCAAAGTGCAACACTGCACTTTGCTTCAGGATTTTTCTCCTTAATTTGCTAGGCTATAACATAAGCTGTGGTCAGCTCTTTGCACAGCAAAAAGTATATTCCATTAATTCTTTACTCAGTTGCACGAGATGTTCAGTTGATGGAAGTAACGTAAGTATGTACATGATATTGAATAGCTATACTCTCACTTTCTTGCTTCTTATACTCGTCCTCGAAATGCTAAATTGCTATACATCCCTTATTGAGGATTTTTTTTTCTTATTTTGTTTCTATGTGATCTGGTTGCTAGAGTTCACTTCACATTTTTTGAGGCTATCACGTATTGTTTTCAAATACACATTCAACCTATTTAAATTGAAGAATAGTGACGTACAGTCAGTATCAGTAAATGACCCTTCAGAAATTTGTTGGAATAAATTGTCGAAAGCTTGTGGGTGACGTTTAAGCTCAGTCTGAACATCAAGACAACCCGACTTTTAGTTGTTAAAGAAAGCGGTGATTTTTCCATCCCAATACTTTATATCATATGTAAGGAATTTTTTGCAGGCGAATGTTGGATATAGTTGAAACCCATATGCATTGGAATGCTTTTCAGAGCTTGGAAGACATGTTTGTACACGTTAACTCTTTGATTTTGGGCTTAAAGTACGTTGCAGTGATGGTTTGATGAGCCATCATAACGTGTGCAAGAAATAATAGTTATAATTTCTTGTTCGACAATTGGCAATTTTAGTTGCGATGTTTAACTGCATGTTTTTTCACTGTTTGTGATCTTATCTCTTTCAGATTGACAATGCTGTAGTTGACTACTTACAATTCGTAATACTCTTATGCCATCTTGCACCACGAAATTACGGATTTCTTAATATGAATTTTGGTGTATTAATGAGCACCAAGAAGGATATCATTTTTTTCCACCGACGTAATGTAGTCGTCGCATGTAGTGGTAGTTGTCGTAACACTGGTTGTGCTGGTAACCGTAAGGCAGGATTCCCCACTTGATTTGACCTTAAGGTCCACTATCTCAACCAGAAACCTGCCGCGGTGGCCTTCCGAATGTTTTCCCATTTTTACAATAATACCGTGTACAATGCGGTTTAGCATTTTTATTACATTTGTATTTGCTAGTTTTGAAGCACTCAAACCACACACTTTATATTTTGGATGAAATTAAAACTGTTTATTTCCAAATACATACATATGTATGCATGTTTTTGTGAACACGTGTTTTCCACCCAGGATTTACATAATATTAAGCAAAATGCAGAAATAGAATTCAATTATATATGCCAACATTGTTAGGTTCAGTTGTTTAAAAAATAGTTGAAATAACAGGAACATTTTCCAAACAAGCGCTGTCATGTTTCTAAAATTTTGCAATTTCTAAAAAATCTTTTGCGCTTTAATTGTTATTTCAACTTCACGAGTTATTTACTAAACGATGTTTTAGTATCTGCAATTTTGGCAAAAAATATTCGTTTTGGAAACCTAACCAACAATTACAATGTTTAAATCCGACAATAGAACTTTTTTCCACAGAGTAAATAAGTTATAAGCAAGTTAAAGTAATGTGTGCATAGCGTTTTGTAATTTTTTTTAATGATAATTTCTACTTGTTATTTGGAGTTGTTTAATCAGCTTTTAAATTATGTCGTTTTATTTGTTATCATTAGAAACTTCAAAATTAGTAAACAATTTGCCTTGCTGCCCTAACAAAATAGATTAATACAAGTATAACAGTTCTAAGGAAATTTTGGAACTGAAATAACAACAAGTAGACTTTTCTATGGAATTGTTGCATTTAAGCGACGTTTTATTTATTATTTATTTTAAAAAATTGTTTTTATTAAGTTAAAATGGATTCTTTATGCATTCGTTATCTCTTTGAAGTTTGAAAGTGATTATATCTAGTGTAAATTATTTAGAGAGTTTTGGGTCGCACTCCAATTATCAGGACGACGCGGTCGACTTGTGGACCGCGGTCCCCAAAGTGAGGATGCCTGCCGTAAGGTCTGGATAGGTCTTCGTTTCCCAGTAGAAATTATTTTATTCATTACTTTTTTTTATAAAGCGGTGCTTTAGCGTGTTTAAAATTTTGTTTATGATTGTATTTAGGCAAAGGAAAATTTTGATTGGCAGAAATTGTGGATACGACGGTTGTTGTCGTGGAACGAGGAACCCTGGGAAGAAAACGTGCTAATGTAGAATTCAGAAATGGGATAGTTTCAATGGACTGTTCGACTTTTCCAAAATGTTGGACATTTTGGAAAGGTTTGTAACAGTAGTTACAGGGATATTGTTTTATTTCCTTGTAGGAAATTTTCCCGTTGTCAGAGAGATGCTGAAATGTAGCGGCAGTAGCCGCAGCAGTAAGATTGTATTCTTGTTCCTAATCATTGTAGCTAAAAAACAGAGCTGTAGGATCTTGGAGAATTGCATGAAATACCGTCCACAGTGGAAATAGTATGAAATGATTTTGCATGGAAACTCGACAATGGACGTTGAAGATGAAAAATATTTTATGTATTACTTAGAATGCGAGTAAATTTGTAGTATTATTTTACGTTTTATTTTATTGTGTTAATATTAGCTATTTCCTTTAATTGAAAAATGTGTTACTTTGAAAATTTATTTTCTTGGTGGCAAAGTTATATATTATTTTACTTTAAACCATATACCCAAAATGACGAGTGAAATCCGAATATTAAATTTGTTTAAATGAAAACAACATGGAAACAGTTGGAATTGAAAGGATCAATTTTTAGCACCTTTAAAATTTTTTGAAGCCAACCATATGTACAGTAAAAAATTTTGTCGTAAAAAAAGCCATACTAGGGTAGCATTTTGTGCTGAATACGAAACAAAATATACCGTACTAGTTTGGTCGCTTTTTTATCTTGTAGAGCTAATAAAGCTAATTCTTGATGTCTAAGTTGCATATATCCACAGCAAAGGATACGAGTATTTAATTATCAAAAATAGTTTACTCTAGAAAATTTTTTTTTATTCCGTCCTTAACAAAAATCGGCTAAATAGTATTGCCACAATCCGCAAATCCTTGGAACCCTCTTTCAGGACCTTTGGGGCTTCCTTTTAAATACATGGGCGTGTTGTTGAAATGTTGGGCATAACTGGAGTTATTTGAATTCAAACTATTAGTTTTTGATAAATACGCGGTCAGAAATTTCTTTAACATTTTCGACTTTCAGGATAAATCTGAAACAAGAGTTTATACTGTAAACAAAAGAATGACACCGCTAGATGGCACTACAGAAACATACATATCTTGGTAGCCTGACCCGGGTAGTACCAATGTGCATATAACCAGCAGCGCTGCATTACTGAAACATGTACTCCCTCTCTTTACTCACCCGCCAACTAATTTTCAACGTTTAGTTGTTTGTTGTTTTGTTTATTTTTTTAGACATTTGTATGCTTTCAATAATGTTTGAAGGATAAATTGAAAATTGACATTTCGTAGATTATATGCGTAATTTACTATTGTAAGTTTGGTTTATATTTTTTAAACATTTGTATGGTTTTGATAAATGTAATGTTCGTGGGATAGTTTAAAATTTTTGTTTCGTAGATTTCATGTGTAATTTATTAGTGAAGTCTCTCTACATAAGAGACCATTATAAATATCTAACATTAGTCTGCTCTCAAAGCATCTTATACATATTGTGAGCAATTATGCATATAACCATGTTCGACCTGCAGACTCGAGCGCTATCTTAAAAGGGAAGTTCTATATTATATCGTCGGTTAAACGTGAAACTGTGCTATTATTGTTTTTAAGACCAAAGATATACACCTGTCTTATAGACAGGTAAATGTAACAATATATTTATTATATATGGGCCCAAAGGTTCTCTATCTTGAAGGGAGAGTTTTCTTATATACTCATCGCTACACGGTGAGTCAGATGTATATGTTTTCCGAAATGTTTAAAAGAGTAATGTTCTTATTAATAGAAGTTTTAACATTGACAATATTTGTTGGTAAATAATTTATGTATTTTAACTGTTTGTATAAAGCTCTAACAATTTAACAAGTTACAAATATTTAACCATAACAATACTAACTGACATACATTCATTTTATGGTTACGTCAGTGGAAAAGTAAAATCCGTAATCACATGTATTTATTGTACTTATTTAAAATATAACTATTCATGATTTAGTAAGAATATTGAGACAATGCGGTTTGATACATTATAGAAAACATGAATTTAATGTATTGGAAGTAATTTCATATTATTTAATTAATTATTAAATATAATTATTGTTTGGTTGATGCGTGGAAATACTAGAGTGGAAACATTAAGGTGTAAGTACGACAAGGAATGCATACATACCAAAATTACAATAGCCAATAAGAATCGCTCTCTTATAAATCCGGATTAACATCTATTTCTTCCAAAGTTGACAATAACCATTCTGTGTGTGAATCCAAATGTGTAAAAACTGAAGTCATATTAGATTCGGCCGTACAGCTTAATCCTTTTTGATTTTGAACTTCACTTGCTATACCCTGCACCCAAAAAAATTGTTGCAGTGAACTTTGCCATGCATTTTTAATTGAAAAAAACAGCATGCAATGTATAAACATAATAAAATTGACTGATAAAAGTTATATATTTTTTCTACTAATAAATTTGATTATGTGTATGAACTTAAGTTATTAATTAACTAACTTTGAGTATAAATTTTCCCGCGATGTTTGACCCCGGTTCAGTAGGAAAGACAAAACCACCGCCATCGTCGCCATAGCAAATGTCTCTACGTGTCTCTACGTTATTACGTATATAAAAAATATGGCAAACAGTAACAGTTGTAGAACCTAGATAGCGCCCAAAATGATTTCCACATGTGTATAAATACTTACCTTTTTTAGATCTCGCACAAAATTTGTCATGGAATTTCAAGTCACATTCTTCCAAGGGAATGACCACTAAGTTGGCATAATTCAAGTCTTCAGATATCCGACCGGTTTCCGTGACACCAAATCCTGGAATCTTTAATTGCAAAATGAAATAGTATTCCTCATATAAGCTCATGTAAAACAAGCCTCCATAAGTCTAAATATGCAATCGCACTAATAAAATCCATGTATAATCACCGTTCCAATGGAATTCGTAGTTGGCAGATTGAAGAAACTTCTCATCACGTAACACACTGGTCTAATAGCTGGACTGTACACAACTGGCTTGTTCAGTTTTAAAACGGCTACGTCTGACTGACGAGTCTCAGCATTGTAAGAAAACGGGTGCCATATTTTATCTACCTGATTTCATAGAAAGCATGCTAAGTTTTTAACAAATGAAGAATGTTTTAGTAGCTTTAGCAACATTAATGTGTACATACATCTTCATATAAAACATTTCAGCAATTAAATTAATGCGCGGTTATACTTGTAATTATTACAGAAATATAAATTTTAGGACGAATTATAGTGGGCCACACACCTCAAAGGTGTCGTTACTATGGCTATTTTTGATATCCGCCAGATTAGTGCTGATTGAGCCCAAAACAACACGAAATGTTTTGGCTTCAAGTGCATCACCATCCTCGTCCGTAATGCAATGAGCCGCGGTTACAATGACATTGCGTTCTATGAGGGACCCTCCACAAATGTATTTCAAATTGCCACCATTGTCGGATATTTTGAAAATAGCTGCATGCCAAGGGAATCCTTCCTCCGTATGCACTGCAACTCCATTTGCCACAAGTTCTTGGTTTACTTCTTTGCCGATAACCCCACATTCTGCAATAATTATACGATGTCATGACATATTGAGGCATAGATTTAATTCCTTAAATTGAACGATAATGTTCGTAATTGCATTTTTTTTAAATATAAAAAACTATGGTTTTTTATAGTAGAAGATAGAAATAATCTAAACCACAAACCAGGTTGACAAAGAAAAGACCGATAAGGTTTCCAATTTCCATCTTCAAAGCATTTCATAGTTGCGACGTTTAATTTTTGCAGGGAAGAATAAAACCTGGCGCAACTGAATGTCGCCTTAGTGCCAGCGGTAGCGTAGGTACAGTTGACATTAGGATTTTCCGAGTTACGACATTTAATGATAACACCCTAGAAAATAAACGTTCACCGGTTTTGTTACCAATTCAGTTCAAACCAGTTGTTGTCCAATTTTAATTTTTAAACACCTAATCTAATTTTTTCATGAAGACTCTCGCTCATACATACCTCTGTCTGTAGCAAAGGAGGACATGTAACATTTTCACCGGGCTGAATCTTCCTATTGAATCTACTAGTCTCAAGAAGCTTAGCATCCTCATCATTTCCTTGTGGACAATCAGGTTTACCGTCGCCAACTTGGTCAACTCCAATGCATTTGCCTTCATACCCGCATTGGTAGTAGTTGGGATCCTTGCAACGTTTTGTTGCAGCGCAATAGATGGGGTCCTCGTCCTCTGCACCAGGGCAGTCTTCTTTCCCATCACAGACTTGGTCCAAAGGGATGCAGACTCCATTCGAACAAGGAAATGTTTGTGAGTATTCGCATCTCAAAATAAAATTTCAGAAATTTTCACGAACTTAAGGAAGTACAAAGGATTCCAAAATAATTACATAAAATAAATGAATGTGTAGCACAATAATATTATAAATGCAACTAAAGTGAATACAAGAACAAAAATGGGACGCAAAATAAAAAAAATTGAATGTTAAAAGATTTACCAAACATGAACACAGATAATTATTTTATTACCTATAGTCGTGATAAACCTTTACCATTTTCGTTTCTCATATAGTTTCCGCCCTTGTTTTAGCATGCAAAGCATGGGTTTCGTAGAGATATTATTTCTGAATGATTTTAGTTTTTTATAAGTACTACCGGTTAGAATTCTTTGAGTACCGCAAAAATAATTATTTACCATTGACCTACTCCTATAATAATTTTAAGGAACAGTTAAATAATTTTGAAAATCTTTCATATTTCATGCATTTTTTGCCTTAATCTTAATTTGCCTGCAGTTGCTATCATGTTTTTTACCAGAATCATTAATTAGCTTATTGAAAACACTGGATGTCTGGCTTAAACGTTAAACGCGATAGTTACAAATGCAGCACACCAAACCTTATCATAATCCGTTACCAATTACATGAAATATGAACAAAATTATTTAAACGTTTTTAAATTAGCAGGATAGGACTAACTGTAATTCAACGTTTAATGATTATTTTTAAATTACTCAGCGCATCTTAAACGGTTATCCTTCTTAATAATTAAAAATATCCTCCGATTCAGAAATGCATTCTCTACAAGACACATGCTACGTTTAAGCCAAACAATTACGGAAACTATGGAACGAAAATTACAAAGGTTACTAAGGAACCAGTAAATTCAACAAAATTCACACAATTTCAAATGTACATGAAGTCTTACAACATATGATCCTTTATCCAGTCGATGGCATCCCATATTAGAGCCGTGTAGTACAACGTTTTCTGATTACAATGTTGTACATCCCTGCGTGGAATCAAAGCAACTGTTCCCACCATATTATAACGTGGTTCCGGTCCCAATGCTGGGATAAATGAAATTTCGAACGGTGTTGTTTTCCAGACCAAGCCACTCCCATGAGTGACGCAGGTAGAGGAATTGTCATGCACAGCACCCCTAAAACAAAAAAGGCCACCAGATGGCTCAGCCTTGTAATGATACTTATAGGACCTTACGCAAGCTTCGTTTATGGACCCTCTCACAGGTACAACAATGATAGGAAATGTCTCTTTAATTTGTGGTGAATTATTAAATCCACCAATCAAGCTCTGGAACTCAGTGAAGCGGAAGAAATCTTGAACCTTTCCTCGATATCCAACCTAATTAATAGTAACGCGATGTTTATAAGTTAGTGTTGTTTTGAGATTAATGTGGAAATATGTAGGAGGAAACTCACCGAATGAAATTGCGGAATATGTCCAAAGGGCTGACAAACTGATCGAACAAATGGACCCTCCAAATTTAAATGTCGTTCCAATCGAAAGATAACGTAATGAAAATTTGTGGAGTTCCCAGGATGTGGCGCGATATAGCTCACCTACATTAATTAAACAATTGTATCCCTATTTATAATGGGAGTGATACTATTCTCGTAGAATGAAAAAATTTAATTAATTATTTAAATAAATTAACTATTTTCACAATTGAACTTTACGCTTGCGAATTGTGTGTGTTCGTCCGCATCCAAAAGATTTGTTGACTTCAGTCCGGCGACAATTAAAATGCGATTTATTGGAGGAACAAAATAACTTCGATTAGGATTTGTGTACGGAGCTTGTCCATAGCCGCCTCCAAAGCCAGTAATGACTGTATTTGCACTTGCCAGTGTACCAGTCAGAAAATATTTAAATGGTGATTTTATGTTTTTCCTCCTAAAAATGGCAACGTTCCAGGGGATAAATGTCCGGTAGTCGCTTTCGTTGACTTCGGTCATGCCACAATTTTTCTCTAGAAGGTGCCAAATAATATGGAGTATATAATAATAATTAACAAAAATTGAATAATCATAATAATTATTATTATGATTATTCAATTTTTGTAGATGCATTTCTTTATAAATCTTTGATCTATTTAAAAAAATTTTTGGGTATGCGTAATTTTAATAAATGAAAAAAATCATCATATATATATTTTTTTAATTTATACGTGTTTTTTACTTTTTTTATCGTCTATAATAATTGTATTACATTTCCTAAAAATTATTTAAAACCTACAAGTTTCACAGTTATTTTGTTGGATTACCGTTTGGATGAAAATGTTCCGCATCATTACTTCTAACACTTTTGACAAAAATTATCACAAAAATTATATGTAGTATAATTTTTAAACGTGGAAATTCAAAATAAAGCATTTTCACAATCTTTTCTTTAAGATTTTGAGCTCTACAACACCATCGCTTTATGTTTCTAAAAACGATCATCAATCAAGTAAGTAATACATGCTTAATATTGTAGGGAATAATAATTCTATTTGACGCTTGCGAATGCCGACGCTAGACTTCATAACTTCATTCCCCTCAATTCCAAAAGCAGTGCACTGGGTTCAAGTATGCATACTTAAAAGGAGTAGCAACAAATAATGTTGATTTATTATTCTGTAGTTTTTTGCTGTGAAAAATATTACTCAATGATGCCCTTACTATAATCAAAACAGCTTCATATTTTTTCCGATCCCAAGCCAGACGGGCCTTGAATTTGAATATTATGGCAAATATTAAAAGCAATATGTATAAGTTAATGTCGAACTGGCAAAAAATATTTTATAAATTCTTGTAGCCAGAAGCTGCATGAAAGATCTGAGTTCATTAGTCTTTACACTTTTCTGGCTCAAAAATTGACCTTCTCAGAATGTACTTCGTAATTAAATCAGTGCGAATCAAGGACAATTATGTAGCTCATATTTGGTCTATTTGGTCAACAGAATGATAAATGTGTGAAATAATAAGAGGTACATAGAAAACTTTTCCTGTCAAGAAAATGGGGGATGAATTATAATGTTGGCCTTGTAAGTTATACCTTAGCATTTATATTCAAGAAAGCTGTACATAGGTATGTATTTGTTATTATTGTTGCTGGAGAGGCAAATATAACTATCTCCCCAGTTGCTAAAATCCAATCGGATTGACTACAGCTTCTGAATATTATTTTTACAGTTTGGAATGCAAAAGTGACTATCCCTTTTATTTACCATTGCAATCGCACTTACGCGGTAGAAACTCCTGGAATATTTCCCCTTTCTACAACATGCAATAAGACTTGGCAGTATTTTTCCAAAGCAGCAGCGAGAATTTGCCTGCCGTATAAATGCGCTATACTCATGACAATGTAAACAATTGGACCTGCTTTTAAACGACTGGAATACCAATCTCGTTATCATAAATATGAAAGACGTTTATTAAAACTCACACGGAGGAGTGTGTATTGATTTTGTACTCTTTCAGTAATAGAAATGTTAAGTACAACATACAAAAAATAATATGATTGAATATTATTTAAGACGTATCAACTTACATTTATAAATACTCTAAAGTGATTTGAATGTGTTATAATTAAACTGGCACGCATTTGAGACTAAACGTCCGGATTGGCATCAATTTCTTCCAAAGTTGTCAGGAGCCATTCACTATGGGAATCCAAATGTGTAAATCCGGAAATGCTGTCTATTTCTGGTCTGCATTGGGATCCTTTGGGTTTTTGTCGGTCGCTTACAACACCCTGATAGAAATTAAGGAATTATTTTTCGGTTGACGTAGACGTAACAATAATAAATGATTAAATCATGTAGGTATGT
This sequence comes from Lipothrix lubbocki, assembly GCA_034696945.1. Lineage (NCBI taxonomy): Eukaryota > Metazoa > Arthropoda > Collembola > Symphypleona > Sminthuridae > Lipothrix > Lipothrix lubbocki. The sequence goes on from JAQGAK010001924.1 coordinate 16,851, forward strand.
ATTACAATTTTTCTACCTAAGTACTTCGGTTATTTAATAAATTTTATTTTGTTATATTGAACTCCCTAATTAGGAGCACTATTTATAATTATTAGCACTACATAATTTTACAAATTCAAAATTATATTATGCAATATACCTTTAGAACAAAATTAGACACTCCTGGAGATTTTTCAGCTCCAAACACAAGCCCACCGCCGCTGTCGCCGTAGCATAGAGTTTGTGTTTCTGTTTAAAGAAAATAAACAAAATACATACTTTTGAATCCATTCGGCATTAAATTATTTGGAAATCATCTTTAGTTTGGTTTGTGGAAGGAAACTAATTATATGTACCGTTGGCTGATTTGGCACAGAATTTGTCGTGAAATTCTACACCACAGACTTCAGAGGGAAGAACTTTTAAATTAACGTAATTTAGACCCGCGGATATTCTTCCAGTCTCCGTTAATCCAAATCCAGGAACCTTGTGAAAAGTGTAAAAGAATATTTCGTGAAACATTTTTATTTGATTTTATTAATATTATACCATGTGTAATAGCTGCCTGACGAAGACCCAAAGGGTTGAAACGTTGCAGAATAAACTCTTATAAACTGTTAACCCCAATGTTATTAAGCAGTGATTTCCACCAATAATTAAATACTATTAATATTATACCATACAATTTCAAAACTTTACCGTGCCCGTAGAGTTTATTTCCGGAAACCGATTATATTTCTTCAACAAATAACAGACGGGCTTGATTGTTGCAATGTATTTTACTGGACGAGTAAGCTTTATTATGGCGATGTCTGATTGGAGGGTTTTGTGGTTATAGGAATAGGGGCGCCATATCTGTTCAACCTGTTTGATTCAAAATAAAACTTGGAGTACATTTAATAATCCCCGAAAACTTATTGCCAAATTCGTCTTAAGCAATGAATATGAACTTCAAATAAGAAGAAACACATTCTTGAAAATGATGTATGTTAATTGTTAAATTGGTATGTAAATAAGCAGATATGTTACTTCAAATATTTGTGCGTTCAGGCTTTTTTCATTATCCGACAAATCTGTGCTGATGGAATTTAGGACTATGCGAAATTGGCGAACATCTATAGGAACTCCATCTTCATCTGTGGTGCAATGAGCCGCTGAGATTAAAACATTTCTTTCTATTAGCGAAGCTCCACAAATGTAATCTAAATGGCCACCCTCCTTTCGCTCTTTAAAAAGGGCGCCATGCCATGGAAATGCTGTTCCAGATTCGACGGCGATTCCATTTACCACCAGTGCTTGGTTGACTTCGTTGCCAATTAGTCCGCATTCTAAATTTAAATTTAAACAAAATTAATACAAAAACATACGATTTTAAATATATAAAGTTATCGTTGATTTTTTCAAAACAGGAGTTTTAAATTTAATTTTTTTATTTATTTAGTTATTTATTCTGATTTTATTATTTATTTAGGTATTTATTTTGAATTTATTATTTATTTAGTTATTTATTTGAATTTATTATTTATTTATTTTGACTTTATTATTTTTAAGATTTATTTTATTTATTAAGTAAAAATAGACATGCTGTATGTATTAATTAACAGGTAAATCCTAACCTGGTTGACAAATAAACGCTCTGAAAGGTTTCCAAGTCTTGTCATCAAAACACTTCATTTTAGCAAAATTAGATTTTTGTAAGGATGAATAAAATGGAGCGCATCGCAATGTCGCTTCAGCTCCTTCAGGAGCTTGGGAGCAACTGACGTTTCCAAATTCGGGATGATCACATTTTATTATGACACCCTGAGCATTAATTTATAAAATAATTTCTTAAAAAATGAAATATTAAAATAAATGAAATTTTGTATTTGTACTATAGTTACTTATTTAAGTGTTTTTAATAATTTACCTCTGTCGGTATCAAAGGAAAACAATCCACGCGAGGGAGATTAGCTTTTAATTTGCTGAATCTTTTCGTGTCAAGAAGCTTTGGATCCTCGTCGCTTCCGCTCGGACAGTCCTTTATTCCGTCGCCGACTTTCTCATAGCGAACACACTGACCTTCATATCCACATTGATAGTCCGTAGGGTTTGAGCAGCGCTTGGTAGCAGCGCAGAAGATAGGATCCTCGTCCTCAGCGCCTTCACAGTCTTGTTTCTCATCACAGAGTTGGTCCAATGGTATACAAGCTCCGTTTTTGCAAGGAAAAGTTGTGGAATTTTCGCATCTAGTATAATAATTTATACCAAAATTTTTACTAAAATTTATACCAAAATGTATACCAAAATTTATACTAAAATTTAAACAAAAATTTATACAAAAATTTATACCAAAATTCATACCAAAATTTATACCAAAAGTTATACCAAAAGTTATACCAAAATTTATACCAAAATTTATACCAAAATTTATACCAAAATTTATACCAAAATTTATACCAAAATTTATCCTAAAATTTATACCAAAATTTATCCCACAATTTATACCAAAATTTATACCAAAATGTATACCAAAATGTATACCAAAATGTATACCAAAATTTATACCAAAATTTATACCAAAATCTATACCAAAATTTATACCAAAATGTACACCAAAATCTATACCAAAATCTATACCTAAATTTATACCTAAATGTATACCAAAATGTATACCAAAATGTATACCAAAATGTATACCGAAATGTATACCAAAATGTATACCAAAATGTATACCAAAATTTATACCAAAATCTATACCAAAATTTATACCAAAATTTATACCAAAATTTATACCAAAATATATACCAAAAGAGTACAACAGTAAATAACAGGAATTAATAACAATTGAAACAAATGTACTTACAACATGTGATCTTTCATCCAGTCAATGGCATTATAAATGACATGGACGTAGTAGACCGAGTTTAGCCCGCACTGTCCCCTGTCCCTTCTTGGTATTAGCGAAATGGCTCCCGCATAAATATAGCGAGACGTGGGTCCCAAGGCAGGAATAAAAGAAATGGAGTAAGGAGTTGAAGTCCATACTAAACCGCTTCCATGGGATAAGCAGGTGGAGTTGCTGGCATCTGAATTAGAAATAATTAATAATGCGTTTGATAAAATATGTTGTCACAGCCTATATATCCAATGTATGTATTTCATCATTTACATTAAATGAACAAGTACTTATATTAAACAATAAACATAATAATGTATCAACCAAATCTTTGGGCATTTGTAGGTTAGTTTTTTTAATAATTAGTAAAATTACCTGAGGATACTCTAATACAAAAAAGTATTTCCGGCATGGTCTTGTAATGGAATTTATAGGAATTAATGCATTCATTCCCCCCAGTGGATTTTACAACCACAAACACATTTGGTCGGGGACCTTTAGAGTTTGGTGGAGCGTCATAACCGCCAACAAAACTTTGCTCCTCTTTGAACGTTACGATTTCGGAGAATATTCCATCGAAACCAATCTAATTCATAGAATTTAATTTATTATGGAAATTATATATTTTTTCTTTATTGTGTACAATTCAAGTATCTAGTTTTGTTGGTGACACAGAATGTGTAAATTAAATTTATATTTCCATATCAGAACTCACGGATCGAAGAAACGGCAGAATAGCAAAAGGTTGACATGCGGACCGGACGTACGGAGTTTTTAAATTCACAGGTTTAGTTAGACGGAAGATAACAAAATGAAAATTTGAACCGTTGCTAGGATGTGGAGCAACATAGCTCACCTATTGTAAAATAGTTTCACACACAAATAATTTGTTTGGAAAAATAAAAATAATTGTAGTAGTACTAAAATAATAATAATAATACAATAATAAGGAAGTAGTAGTAAAAAAATTAATAAAATAAATAATTGCCAATTTTTGTAATACAATGCATCATTTACATTAGAAAATTGCGTATGTTGATCAGCATCTTCCAGACTCGTTGATTTAAGCCCAGAAGCAATTAAAAATCGATTTGGCGGGGGGACGTAATAGTTTTTATTCCTATTTTTGTACGGAGTTTGTCCAAACCCACCGCCAAATCCGGAAATAGCTGTATTTGCACTTGCTAGCGTCCCTGCTATGAAGAATTCAAATGGTGAATTTAGGTCTTTTCTCATAAAAATTGCTAAATTCCAGGGGCTTAGCGTGCGAATGTCATTTGATTCTTCAATCCATCCACAGTTTTCATCTGCAAATTCAAAAAGAAAATTATTTTAAGAAAACATATTTTTAAGAATAATATCACGAAACAAAATAGCTGCAAGTTGTTGGAGAATAATACAAAATAATATTTTAATTCGAAAAATATATATATTTTTCGAATTAAAATATTATTTTATTATTACAATATCATACAATATTATTATTCGCTGAAACGCTCGTTTCAGCAAAATTCAGCGAAATTTAGCAAAATTTCTATATAAAATATTATTTTTGTAAAAGCTAAAAGTTGTTTTTGGATATGTATTTTATATGTATTCTTTTCTTACCGTTGGGTAAAAAGTTTTCTTCTCCATTACTCCTCACACTCACAATAAAAACATGACAAAGTATTAAAATTGTACATGGAATTATTCCAGAAAATCCGGATAAACCCTTACTATTTAAAAGTGAAAGCATTTTCTGCATTGATTGTTTTTATAATTATAAATTAATATAGCCGTACACATGTGTGTATGATGTATTCAAGGAGAATAATTCTAAATAAATATTATGTAATTATATGATTTTCCCGCAATTTCACAACAAATACGACGTCCGATCGGCGAGGTAAAAGTTTTAATAATAATAAACCCAAATGTAAACAAATTATTATCACTTTAAAAACTTCGCAGTTGAAAATCAGTCATTTCTTATTTCAAACAAATAATAAAAAAGTATATGTACGTACAATACAATTAATGTTAACTTCCCAAAAACAAATGTAAATTCATTCTTACTCGTGGAGTTTTTTTATTGGCAATCAGCCATGATATCTATTATTTCCTATGCCTTTCATAAGTTTTGCCCAGTTCTAAAATCATGTGGGAAGTTTACTGAAGGTGTGTCAGGTGTCATCAATATTTCATTGTAAAAGCACAAAAAATCAAGTAGTTTAAGTTAGCGTAAGTATTTTTCCTGCAAAGCGCAAATACGTCATAAAAATCAAGAGGACAAGTTTCACTCAATGGAACAAAAACATGTGGACAAATGAGTATTTATATACATACTTAAAAGTGATTTTTATTATGAGCTAGGGGTCTTCATTAGGAGACATAAACTTATCGCTACAAACTGGAATTTCAAGGTGGCGTATCTTCATCGTTTTTAAGTGAAAAATATCCACCATATCATATTACTGCAAAATATGCTAACTCTGATTTTGCAATATAACATACACTGAAATCTAAAACTAACATTCCTAGGGGTTAAAAATTTTGTTTTTATTTCAGAAAAGTTTCGGTAAAATTGTTGAAGTTAACCCATCTTGCATTTACAATTATGCCGTTAACCCATCTTGCATTTACAATTATGCCGCTAACCCATCTTGCATTACAATTATGCCGTATAAACCATCTTGCATTTACAATTATGCCGTATAACCCATCTTGCATTTACAATTATGCCGTATAACCCATTTTGCATTTACAATTATGCCGCTTAACCCATCTTGCATTTACAAAATATGCCGTTAACCCATCTTGCATTTACGATTATGCCGTATAACCCATCTTGCATTTACAATTATGCCGCTTAGCCCATCTTGCATTTACAAAATATGCCGTTAACCCATCTTGCATTTACGATTATGCCGTTAACCCATCTTGCATTTACAATTATGCCGTATAACCCATCTTGCATTTACAATTATGCCGCTTAACCCATCTTGCATTTACAATTATTCCGCTAACCCATCTTGCATTTACAATTATGCCGTATACCCCATTATGCATTTAACGAACATGGAGATAGCCCATCTTGCATTTACAATTATGCCGTATAACCTATTTTGCATTTACAATTATGCCGTATAACCCATTATGCATTTAATGAACATGGAGATAGCCCATCTTGCATTTACAATTATTCCGCATAATCCATCATGCATTTAATGAACATGGAGATAACCCATATTGCACGTTAAGTATGGTTATATGTATAAATAGAATCAACGTTATGTTCCGCCGAGTAAATTAAAAATGTCAAGAAGTTTAAATCCTCAAAGAGGATTATAGTGCACAAATATGTAACTAGTTTTACTGCATAAATTCTTTGGAATTCATTGGCTTTCGTGGAAATACATAGCTGCTTTCGTAGAAGGCAAACGAGATATGCGACAATGTTATATTATATGAATGGAAATGTGTATGACATAATAGAACGCCCTACAAATAATCATACATACTTCAGTTACGAAATTTTATGCAAATACTTTTATTAAATTATGTATGCATGCAATGTACCACACTCAGCTACACGTAAACTCAAATTCCAGGAATGAACTAACCGCACCGAAAAGAAACTTGAAAAACAAGTGTGCAATCAATTAATTATATCATACCATGTACGTACAAACATATTTCGCAAAGTAAAGATGAAGATATTTTTATTTTCAGCACATAACTTTTGTATCTTTCCGAGAATTTTGGAAAGCAGGAAAAAATTTAAGCCCGAATCTATACATAGACTATATAATTAAGAAGTGGCTTTGAAATGACAATTATTTTCTGGGCACGATTTACTCATACCAGACATATAGTTTTAAATCTTACCATCTACGTTATTTTAAGCGGCGAACAAGCACCACTTAATATTTCCCGTGTTTTCGGAATTACTAAGAAATTGTTTTCAAAGCGTAATTTTAATTTAATATAGGATTTCAAATTAGAAAATCCTTTAAATTAAGAAATCATTTTAAATTAAAAATCATTTTAGCAACCAAATCACTTTAAATTAACGCCATCTTGATTTATTTAAAAATTTTAATTTCTAATTGCGTAATAAATTTTAAATGCAAAACTAATTTTTTTAAAAAGAAATTCTGGGAATTTTAAATTTTCAAAATGAATATTTTAAAACTACCGCAAATTTTGTTAACGCTAATATTAGCATTGCTATATTTGATTTTTGTAATCATAGCCTCTATAATTACATTATGTGTCTGGCCTTACAAAATTTTAGTCTCACTCATCGCCATGCTGTTTTTCAAAGATTTTGTAGAGTTTCCGCCCCATGAAACTGATTTGTTTGCTTGCGATATTGACAAACCCCTATTAAATTACTTGCCCACACTCATTTTCGAGGAAGAAATCTCAGTCGAAGAGCTTCGGCAGCTAATGACTGAGCGAGTCATTAACGCGCGTTGGTCTTCCGATAACAAACTTTTATTCGGGAAGCTCCAGCAATTTTACCGATCCTTCATGGGCCACATAATCTTCTTATGGGATAGGAATTTCAACATACAAAATCACGTGAGGGTCTACGATTACACAGGAGAGGCGGCATTACCAAATCCCTGTACGGACCAAGATCTACAGAGAGTTTCCGGGATATTGATTGGAAATTCGTGGATGAAAAATCAAAGCCCGTGGGAATTATTAGTAGTTTATAATTATCGGGATACAGAGGAGCCGTTGAAAAACAAAATGGCGCTCATGTTCAGAGGGCAGCACAGTCTTGGCGATGGTCGAAGTTTCTTTGCGATTTTTAAATATTTATGCAATTACCACGATTTCGTTATTCCATTCAAATCTCTACCGGAGGAACCGCTAATTAAAAGATTTCAATCGACTTTGGTCCAAACGATGAAAATGCTTTACGACGCAGCTTCGTTGGTGACGTTTTCTTTCCATGGGCGAAATTGGCTGGAGAATCCTCCTTCAAGGAAATATTTGATTGGTTCCGCAAGTTTTGCATTGGACCGAATTAAGGCTGTGAAGGCTACACTAGGCGTGTCGCATACTTGCGTTTCCATGTCTATAGTTTCGGGAGCGCTTTGTCGACTCATGAAGGAAGTCGGCATTGTTCCTTCAGAGACAACAGTTTCTTGGATAACAACACTAAAACCTGTGGAGAGTTGGGTCGAAATGTCAAATAATACGTAAAAATGATTTTAATTTATTTATTTTATTTTATTTATTATTATTTATTTATTATTCTTTATTTATTTTATTATTATTTATTTATTATT
>JAQGAK010001925.1:0-24987 GCA_034696945.1 Lipothrix lubbocki
AAAATCTTGGAAAATGTCATTTCGTGTCATTTTATAATTTTATTATCTTTATCATTCGTCAAACCATTATGTACGGACATACATAATAACAATATCGCATGTGTGTCTTTGCAATGATAAATATACAGAATATTCACTTTTGCATTCCAAACTTTAAAAATGATATTCTGAAGCTGTAGTTATTCTGGCATTTTAGCAACGTGGAGATAGATTAATTTACCTCTTCATCGACTTTCTTTTATGCTTTATATTGAAAACAAGGTAGTAAGTACACATATGCAGAATCAAAAGCAATAGAACCAATTCGCAGATGGTAATGGCCATGAAGCAAAAATTTCAATAATTTTAAAAAATCTTGTGAAAGAAATTTCGCATGACTATTCGATTCCTCCCTCATTATTTTATCTGGAATTTGCGCGATAGTTCCTAGACTGACTGAGTGTTTAGAAACACTGCTCTTATTCAGCTATTGTGTAACGTAATTATATAATATCAAGCATAATTACACCAAAATCCACACGAGAGCTTACAAAAACTAAAGTATTATTGTAATAAATAAGAAAGAGCTTTTGTGAAATCTGGAAAAACAATTATTCCAACTGTTGAACTCTGGACAGGTGTGTGTGCGATTAACTTCGCCATTGATAACTTTGCAATCATTATCGCAAATGTTCGAAAATGGTGAGAACACCATAAAAATATTCGCTTTCGCATTTATCTGCCAATGCATAGCTTGAGACATTGAATCTTCCTGTCGACCTCTGAGCCTCATTAAAAGTCCATAATAGCATAATTTCATGTTCGTCCAAGATCGATGATGTCCGCTATCTTTGCTTCTCGTTGGCAGCTCACTCAGAAGGATAGCACATGTGTAAACAAGTTTATGACTTTGGTGAAATTTATCCATTCATCAGTTCACGCAATAAACAACGTGATCTTGCAGTTGGTGTTATTTTTCAGAATATTTCCTTTTTTAACATTTTTAACAGCAACATGGATTTTTAAAAAGTATAAATATTGCATTAAAACACATGCTGGATATTTATTACAGGGGTACATTTCCTAATTGGTGTCAAAGACCGCGCGATCCGAAAAATAATAATGAAGTTTTTATGACTCCAGCGTCTTTTAAAATGGAAAATTTTAACGAACCTTCCAGAATCAAGAGAAGTGCACTTCCAGTGTATGGAAACATTGGTGTACAAGGTAAAACAAAGCCGTTTGGGCAGTGTAACAATAATCTAAAAACTAATTTCGGGTACATATTTAATGTACTGCAATATGTACTTACTGCTTCGATCCCAATAAACCCAACTGCCCATCGAAGACACCAGTCACATGAAGGACATAATGAGCTCATCATTAACATCCAATTTTTGTAACTCGATCATCCAGGAATATTTTATCTCGCTTTGAAGGTTGCGTGTAAAAATGCTTGGCTGTAACGTCATAAAGTGCAGGATCTGCAGGAGTATAAAAACGTCGTTCAAATCGTTTAAACTTCACTGATGGTTTGGACTGTGAAAAATAACATCAGCAACAAACGTTCTCGATAATTCTGGATTACAAAACAATTCTAAGGATTTCAGCAAAACATTCGAACAAGTTGAGACCAAAGTTCAAAGTAATTATTAAAAACGTTACAATACTTGCTCAATTAACTTAATAATATAATATTTGATCTACTCTTCAAAATACGGACACTGAAATACTTCCACCAAATGGCACTGAAATGGGTAAAGGAAGTTTTTATAGGCTTTGATATTTAAACTTGCGATATATAATTATTATCATGATAACTATTTTAGTTGTCATATTGAACTTATACATTGTCCCACAGTTTTGGCTGGCTACTGCAGCTGTTTTTATCGCCATCATTGCGCTTGCCTGGGCTGTGCCCACATTTGGGACTAACCATAACAGGATTACACCAAGACAAGAAGCCACTATCCGGCTTTTGAAGCATCTTCGAACTAACGCTAATCACCGTGTGGCTCGTTGGGGAGTCTTCGCTTCACCTTACTGGTCATACAATATGAATGCCTTTTGAAAAAGATTTATTTCCACCCAGACAGACGACAGCTCTAGTAAACTGAATATTTAGCAAATTCATGATTCTGGAATAGAAATTTTATAAAATCGTGTATAATTCACAACAAGCGCTTATAAGTTTTTATTTTATGTCTGTATTTCATCTGCACTGCGATTCTTTAAGCACCTAGTGTGGTTATTGTCATACAATTGCGTTTAAAATGGTCGAAGATGTCTATACAATAAACTGATGCCACCTTTCGGCGACTTTCGGAATTAATATTTATTTATCAATTTTAAATTCCATACAATGTACTCGTACACGTGCATGTCCAGAACATTTTTACGTATCGTCGGTGATGTAATTATTATGAATTTTATTACCAAGTTTTAATTCGGCGAGTGGCAGCCTCTGCCAAAGGATCATTAAATTGTAACGAATAATACAAACTATGTACTACATTCAATATGGGAAAATGAAAAAGTAAGTACCATATTTAAAATTAACTAGAATACCATGGCGGCTTTGGAACTTTAAGAAATTAGGGGAACGTAGATACATTATAATATTGCTGAAAAATTCGTGATACTTAACCGAGAAATTACATAATTTTACCCCAAAACGTCCCAATTAGTACTTAACGTATAAAATTACATGCAGGATATAGTTCACCATGCAATGATTATTAGCAATTACATACCAAAGTTTGAAAGGACTACATGTGTAATATTAATTAATAATTAACCAATAATATTATTACACACGAAAGGTTAAAATAACGTTTGCGGAAGTTACAGAAATCATGTAAAAAATCGTTAGCATTAGACTCTTGTCGGCAAAATACAATGACCCGATTGTCACCGACACTGGTTGGAATGACATCAATGACTTTTGCGCCCATTTGAAGTCCTTACCATAGAACTCTCGCTTCCAATTGCTTAACAAATCCAGAGATATTTCATGCGTTTCGCCGAGCATTTTGTACAATTGTAGGAACAAATATGTGTACACGACCACAGATACAATCCCCCGAACAGTATGAAAGACGACTGCCATAAAACTGTTCATTATCACCACCCAGAGAAACATTACTTCAGCACCAAGGACCCAGGGTCCAAAAATGGTATTAAAATGGGTTTGTAGAACGTAAAGTTGAGCATACGCTCGTATGACGTCATCTTGTTTTGTTTCATTTGCAATGACACTTATTCTTTGCAGTCTAAATGGCATAAGAAAATAGTGTAGATAATTATGCGATCTTTGTAAATTGAGACAAAAAATTATAACCAAATCTTACTTGAGAATATATAGAGCTTCCTTAAGGTGGTGGACGTACACTGCAATAACCAAAACGTTGAAACTCAACGACAAAACTGGAAAGCCATGTCCTAGAAAATGAAAAACGCAGGCTGCTAATTTTATATGACATGGAGGGTTTGGACCGTACAGAGAAGAAACAAATACTGGTAGAGTTGGTTTGGTCATAACTCCAACAAGAATGGTTATCACCATGAAAATTGTTATCAGGACGTAATTTATCATGATAGAGATTGTTTTTCTGCAACGGAGGCCGTTGTTAAAATCATATTTTCCGAATTTGTCTAAAAATTAAAACATTATTTATAATTAAAACTATATATAGTCATAACATTTCTAAAGCAAACAACGTTTGATTTATAAATGAAAGGAGATATTTGTTATTTTAGTGCCGTATTCTCACTCTGAAAATCCTCCAGCCTGTTAAAGATATTGGTAAGGAGCGAGCAAATCATTCTTGGATATCCGACGATGGTGTAATAATTAATCAAAAATAAGACTCCTCCGATTGACAAATATACGACGTTAAATTTTACAAACAAGGAAGGAATACCGTGACTGCGAAAAAGGACACGGTAACCCTGCCAAAAGATAAACGCTTGATAGGTGAAGGTTGTTCCCAATCGTATGTACAACAAAAACCTTCTGAACCATGACTTTCTGACCCATAAGCACTGTTCTTTAAAGTTCCAGACATATGGTAGAGTGCTGAGCGTGCTAACCATGGTTACCAGAACTGTGAACCAAGAAAGCACTTTTGATCTTATCATTGCCACTTTTTTTTAGTGAGTACAACAATTGTTTTATAGTTCACTCATTTTAGTATAATTCTGTTGCAGAAATATTCGGTCACAATTGGAGTATGTAACTGCGGTTACAGAATAACTCTAACAATATATTCATTTGCGAATGCGGTCGTGATGTTGATAACCCGCACCCATAAGTGATTTAAAATATTTAATGTTTCATTAGTCTTCATTGTGGTATTAGATACTTTATATGTATATTACAATTTTTCATTAGTTACCTAACCATTTATACACTTTTTATTAGCGTTCTTATTAATGGTTTAGTGGATTAATGTAAACGGTACAGTAGCTTTTTTAATATCAAGAAATTCCAGAGAGTAAATAATGGTAATGGTAAGCCAAGTTAGTATTTACATTTATTTGTCTATTCCATTTTTAAACGCATAAGTTAATTAGCACATGTGCTCTTCAGTAATCATTTTGGCTTATTACATATACTAATTTGAAAGCAAACAGAATAAGCTACTCCTTAACTAATAGGACGCAATTATTGAGTTAATGTCAAAATTCGAAATCGATAAACTGAATGCGTGGATCTTGATGTGTATTGTGTACGTATTGGCTGTGTTGTGTCAATTTGATCGAAATCGCAACAGCTTTTATTTAGCATAAGATAGTAACCAAAGAATGTTTAGAAGAGTTATTTCTTAAAATACAAAATATTAAATTTAATGTTGGTTTATTAATAAGTTTGGCATCGCCATAACCCTCGCGGTGGTATCGCGACAATATTAACATCTTTAGAACAATTTAAATCTTGAAAACATTTTTAGAACAATATTAATATCTAACCGATTTCAAATGGGAGCGACCGAAAACATGAGCTTTTGTTTTTTTTAAATCATTGTATTAGTACAAGTAAGTTGACTGTCCAAACAAGAATAGTGGTAAACATTTTGAGTACCATCCCCTTGTCCACAAAATATAAGTTGGCCATGATACACCGTATTGGCCTTTGACTCACTAAAAATTTCCTGAACTTGAGGCTGCGCTGCCGTCTTTTCCAACTCTGTAACATCGTCACAGCATCCTCGTACATTCTTGCAAGGAACGTAAATACAAAGGCCAAGTATGTTGCTAGGAAAAGGGAAGCAAATATGCCTGTAATCCTTAACATCCCTTGCGTCCTCACTGATGTGTAAATACATAGACATAACCCGCTCACACCTAACCACTCACTGGCTGGTAGAACAATTTGAGCACACGTTTCCATTCCCATTTTGACCATAATCCGTTCCTGCAGGTACAGTGACTGAAAAGTCTTGGTCGTCCTCAGTGTTTCAATTGTTAGATAGTTTCGGTTGTTCAAACTGCAGACAATTAAATATTAATAATTGTGACCATGTTTATTAATTGGAATACGTGGTTTTACAAGTTAGCAAATTCTTTATTTTGCCAAGCTTTCTTTCTCAGTCTGTGACAAAATGACAATAATTGTGACAATATGTGTAAAGTAATTGAATCTATACGCAAAAAATGTAGTTTATAGATGCGTACGAATGTAATTTCTTACTTCAGTTCATTAGTCCAGGCCAGAGATCCAAATAAAAAGTCTATTCCAGGTGCAAACAAAAACATGGCGTGTAGAATCCATGTTGATATTAGGTACACATGAATAACCAGCTGAATTACCCTCACAACAATTGTCATGTAAGTGGTTGTAGTTTCAATAACCGAAGTAAACAGAATCATGAGTTGGGGAAACATTAGAGAAACCAATATTGCGAACAAGAGTATCATGATTAACCAACTCCATACGCAAATAATTAACAAACCCGCAACATCATTAAGGATTTCCTGCAAGTCGGTGGTAGTTTGTTGCTTCATGTATTTGCCTGTCATATTTAACATCAACATAGCATAGTTATTTACGCAAAATTTTCACATCAATAAATAAAAGAAGTATGATAATGTAGAATAGGGGTCCATATTCTAACCTTGTAACTGCGCTATAAGGAGATTATATTGATGGAAAATGTAAGGTAAATCGTACCTTAACCACATTTCGTTCAGTTCCAACACAATACCAAACGTAAATGCAAGTGTTACGATTCCAGACGAAATCACGTGGAAGATGAAAGTTTTGGACACGCTGGTAAATCTTATCCAAGCTTGAATAGTTCTAATAACGCCCCAAATGCAAAAAGTTATGGTAAACGCGATGTTGAAATACCAGCCCAGGATATACTTTCTCGCAACATTTGCACAAATCTTGTCATGATCAGGGTCCCAAATATAAGGTAAATATAGAAGATTTCGATTTAGACATATTCCAGAATAAAATAGTCGCTTTGAAATTCGGCCAAGACCCAATCCAGGCATCGTGTGCAGTCGTCACTGTATGCACCAGTGAAGTTTGGGACAACAAATTTTTACCACAACTATATACCAATTCTTTATTATTGTGGGAAATATATAAATTTGAAAACAACTGTTAAAACCGTAAAAATACAATATTTATGCATCTTAGAACAGAATTCCTAGCTTGGTAAATTGCAGTGTAGGTACAGAACTGTTAATCAGAAAACGAGTCTAGCGCCATAAATCTTCAATATTATAATTTAAATCAATGATTTTTAGTGGCATTACGGGAAAACTTTTTAAGTTTTATTATTCTTTTGGGAGCTTTCAAACCACAACTGGGTTTTCTTGAATTTAAATGATTTCCATGATTGTAATACAACATTCAATTTGGCACTGAAAACAGCCAAAGCGGAACTTAAAAACGTGTTCTAGTAACCCAACATGAACTTTAAAAAATTAATTTGATATTTGTAGTCTAATGCCGGCATTAGTAAATACTAAATATGGTAATAAATACTGAAGTAAAACCCCAAAATCGTTATAAATTTCCGCTTCAATGCTAAAATTTTAGATAAGCAGATAAACTGTAATTTTTTTAATATAAAAAATCAATGACTATTTCCTTATCTTCTTTACACAAGTTATTGAACATATTATATTAAAAACAAGTCTTCGTAAGCATGGTTTTATAAATTGCATATTACTAGAGCTCGTCGTCGCTTAAAGTTAGTGAGCATCACGTTGTTTGTGTATTTCAACATTAAAAAATAAGTATAAAGGCAGAATAATTGCAATAGTTTACCTTTCTACAACCAATTCAGATACATAGTAATTTCTTTATTTAGATTAAATAAAACAATACCATGTTAAATAAAAATGATTTTATTTCAGATAACTAGTCAAACATATCACTACATACATAACGACATATCAGATTTACGACTCGACCAACAGTGGCATGGCGGAAATAATACAGTCTTACTAATAATATCTGACCACACTACACTACATCGCACATAAGAGGATTTTATAATAAAGTTATTATACACACGCAAATGGTGCGTATCCGGCTGACTGCCACCTATGCAATTGCCACTTGGATAACTGCCCCATGGACAACTGCCACCGGATAACTGCCACACGGATAACTGCCTCATTGGACAACTGCCGCATTGGACAACTGCCCCACTCATATTAAATATTCTTAATAAGCTCCATGTTAAATAGTCATGCCAAGCTCCATGGTAAATGGAAATAATAAGCTCCATGTTAATAGTAATCAGTTCAGACTTACCCTGAAAGCCAAGAACCCGAAGTTT
Source organism: Lipothrix lubbocki (assembly GCA_034696945.1). Classification (NCBI taxonomy): domain Eukaryota; kingdom Metazoa; phylum Arthropoda; class Collembola; order Symphypleona; family Sminthuridae; genus Lipothrix; species Lipothrix lubbocki. The sequence goes on from JAQGAK010001925.1 coordinate 7,782, forward strand.
TGTGCTAAACTCGAAAATATCAAAAACTCATAGTTTGCAGTCAGTTAAACCCATTTTTGCACAAACTTAATTTTTTTTCAATCAATACGATCGGTTTATTTTTTTCGACTTTTTGCACATTTTTAGGGTTTCTCAATTTGCGTGACAAACTGTATGAAAAATAAAAATTCGAAACTCATTGCTTTTAAGGTAACTTTTTGTGCTGAATTCGAAAAAAAATTTCTCACCTGTGTTTGGTCGCTAATTTAGCTTGTAGAGTGGAAAAGCCTAGATTTCGAGCACTAAATCACACATTTTAATAGGAAGGAATGAAAATTGTTCTGAAACCCGGAAAGATGGACCTAGAGAATTTAATTCCTTTCATTTGAGTCCACGGTCATGTAGATCAGCGGAGTTTTATGGTCTCTATCAGCAAATCCCCGGAAAGCATTTGGTGCTCCCATTTAAATACATGGAACATAATAATAAATAAAATAATAAATAAAACATAATAATAAATAAAATAATAAATAAAACATAATAATAAATAAAATAATAAATATAAAACAAAATAAATAAAGTTTGTAATGTGTGCATGGAAAGTGAATGCCGCATAGCTGCATGCTGCATTGACGTCCTTTCATATTCAAGGCCGGCGACACGGGGAGGGAAATGCGAGAAATTCTTACCTTAATTCTATCGTTGCCGTTTGTGACGGCTTTGCTTTCGCCGTCTCGTGATTTCATATTTCTTGTCAAATTTCTTTATTTCTATAATTTCATAAATAAAAAATAATTCTTATAATTATAATTCTTTCTAATGTGCGATTAAATTTTGATTTCATATAATACAAAAAATTTTAAATACAATATGGCTTTATTACGGAGAAACAAACGCAAAACTCCCATGTAATATTACCTATGTAAATTGCGGCATTTATTTATTGAAAGCCGGCAGGACCGGCTGAAGAGTAAATAAACTGAAATTATTGTCAATCGGATCGATACAATAAGTAATATTTAATCCTTTTTGGGTTTTGAGAACCCTTTGTTTTTGCTAGCAACCCATTAATTATTTACAGGAAATTTTGAGATTCTTGATGAATCGGGTGTTATAGCGTGAGAATAAGAATATTAAAACCTTCAACATTCAAGTTCAATTCAACAATATTTATTTATGCCCGGCGTTTATTTCTAATTTGAGGCAATAAATAATTACAAAATCAGAAAAGCAATTAAAATGTAAAAGAAGCAATAATAAATTCCCCTCGGGATTTGGGTGTTGATTGTTGAAAAATAAAATTTTATCGAAAGAATTTTTATAACATGCTCAAATGTTATTTAGATGTGTAAATGCTTAAAAGTCATCATCAATTTAATATAAATTAGTTGAGTATAGTAAGTGAATTAAATTATTATTACAAAAATAATTATTAAAAAAAATAAGTATTACAAACCAATTATTAGGAACATTATTATTACAAAAAACTATTGAAAAAATAATTATTAAATATTATTCCAACAAAATTATCTCAAAGAAATATTATTATTACAACAGAAATGAATGCAACAATAATAAGTGTAGACAGCGATGACGATTGGAATTATTTCCCAGAATTTAATTCGTACTTAATAATCATTGGAGTAGCTTTACTAATATTATTAATAATTTTTCCGCTCGTGAAATACTGGAAAGTCATAAAAATTGTGGTACTCACACTGCCCAGAGATGCTAAGTGAGTTCAGCATAATTAATAAAATTAAATTGTATATAAACTTAACAAACTTAAATTTGCAGTAATTATGATCATAAACATTATTGATTATATATTGCTGCTATGGAATAATTAAATTAGATTAATTTAGCTTTATTCATTGTTTTAGGTTTATCTGTCGGCTGATAAAAACTGTCAAGGACCTGAAATTCCATCAGAAACATGACCATTCTGTCTCGGATATTTTCGATGCCGTCGTTCAGTCTAATTCTTCTAAAGTTTGCTTTTGTTTCGAGGGCCAGGAATGGACGTTCCGAGAGGTACGTTAAATAATATTTTTTTAAATTAATATTTATTATATAAAATTATTATGCATTGTTTTTTATAAATAATTTAAAGTTATTTCCAGTGATATCAATTTATAATATCCACTATTAATTATTGTTTATATCTTTAGGTAAGCGATTTCTCCAACAAAGTCGCCAATTATTTCCTAAATCAAGGCTACAGAAAAGGTGATGTCGTGGCACTATTTATGGAGAATCGGCCTGAATACGCTTGTATTTGGCTTGGGTTAAGCAAAGTAATAAGAGAAATCCAAATAATAATAAAGTTCAATAATATGAATTATGAATATGAGCTATTAAGGTGTTTAATTATTTCAATGTAATTCTTCGGTTTAAATAGATTGGAATTATACCTTCCCTGATCAATTCAAACCTTAGGCTTCAACCCTTAAAACATTCCTTTGACATTGTCCCCGTCAAGGGAATTATCTACGGGCAAGAACTCTCGCAAGGTTGGTTAAACTCCATTTGAAAATGAAAGTAACATGTTGATAAATATTGTTGTTATAATTGCCGAAATAATATTTTAATTTTGTATTTTTATAGCCGTGGTGAAAGTTTATGAAAATAGCCTTGACAAGGGAACGAGTATTGTTTTCTATTCCGTCTGCTCTTTCAAAAGTGCCTTTACAGATCTTCCAGTGAAATTGACTTTGTTGGAAGAAAAATCGAAATCCTTGAAGAAAGAAATCCAAGCCTTTTCTGCCTCTCATCCGTTGATCATTGACAAGCCAAAATTTGACGACAGTTTATTTTACATGTACACTTCCGGAACTACAGGATTACCAAAGGCAGCCATCGTGAAGCATGCAAGGTATTATTTTACAATGATTTTAACCCTGCTTTTAATTTATAGGGATTATAATTCATAGGATTTTTTTCATTGAAAAAATGTTTAGAAAATAATAAAAATTAAAATAATTTAATAATTATTTCCGTAAGATACATCACCGGAAGCATCGGCGTTCATCACCTCAACGGCCTCCGGTCTGACGACGTAATTTACACATGCTTGCCTTTATATCACACTGCAGCAGGAATCGCGGCCTTGGGTCAAGCTTTATTTTACGGCAATACAATAATCCTCCGGAAGAAGTTCTCTGCCTCGCAATTTTGGAAAGATTGTTTCACTCATCAGGTCACTGTAGCTCAGTACATTGGAGAGACTTGCCGGTATTTACTCTCCCGGGAGCCCTCGCCAGAGGAGAAGCAACATTGTATCCGACTAATGTTTGGAAATGGACTTCGACCGGAAATATGGAAAACCTTTGTGGACAGGTTTAATATTCCTAACATCTCTGAGGCTTATGGATCCACGGACGGGAACTGTAACATGATCAACTTTGATAATCGTGTGGGGGCTGTGGGATTTGTTCCTATTTGGGCCTACAGACGTGCTCCAACTTTTTTGATTAAATTGGACAATGTAACCGGAGAGCCAAAGCGGGATCCTAAAACTGGTCTTGTCATGCAATGTGGCCCTAATGAGATTGGAGAGCTCGTAGGGAAGATTGTGGAAAACAATCCGGTTAGGGAATTCAAAGGATACGCTGGGAATGACGGAAGCATTAATGACGGGAAGGTTCTCCGGGACGTCCGGACCAAAGGAGATGCTGTTTTTCGAACAGGTTTGTCGTTTCTTATTAGTTTAATTATTTTATTTATTCAACATTCTAAGAAATTATATGAGTTTTAAGGACGACAAACGAATTATAATTTTAGTAATAATAAAATTTACGTTGTTGTCAATTAATTGTCTTGTGAAATTTCCACAGGAGATCATCTCATTATGGACGACTTCGGTTACTTCTTCTTTAAAGATCGTGCAGGAGATACTTTTCGATGGAAAGGGGAAAATGTTTCAACGGCTGAAGTAGAAAGTATTATCAGCTCCTGTTGCAGTCTGCAAGATTGTGTTGTTTACGGAGTTGAAATTCCTTTCACGGATGGGAAAGCGGGCATGGCTGCAATTTCTACGAAGACAGATGATCTCTCTCTCAACCTTATAACTCTTGCTGATGAAGTTATTAAATCCCTGCCTCCATACGCAAGGCCACTCTTCCTTCGAATTACGAAATCTATTGACATGACAGGTGGAGTTTAACATTTATTTTAATAAGTTTTAATAATATCGTAATAAAATTAATTTTGTTTTATTAATATAAATAATTTAAATCTAATATTTTAATAATATTAATGCTAATTGATTATATCTAATTAATCAGTATTCGCTGTATAAAAAAATGTATTGTGGATGGAAGGGATAATGATCATTGGTAATTTGTATTGCTTCAGGAACCTACAAGATGAAAAAGCTCGAGCTACAAAGTCAAGGATATGACATTTCTCAAATTGAAGATCCATTGTTTTATTTTACCGGTGAAAAATATGTGCCTTTGGACAGCGGGCTGTTTTCATCCATAATGGGCGGACGAATGCGGGTGTGAATTTTTACATCATCCAATTTTAAAACTCCTCTTTAATTTTTGTTACTTATTATTTAACGTAGTAAGGTTGAACCGTTATTTTCGTTTTTTTTATTTGCATTTTAGAATTTATCCAGTCCATGTAAGCAGTATTGGACCACTTTAGATGCAATGGACATTTCAAGTCCCGATTAAAACAGAATCTCAACACAGTATTTTCGTTCCTAATAAATAGCAGTACATAATTAGTCATTTAGTTGATTTAAGACTTTGGTGTATATACCTTAACACATATGTATTAGTACTTTTGAGACCTGCACCTAGATATGAGGTTCTAGCTGAAAGTGATATGAAGACTGGTTTGTTAATCTTTTCTAGTTCTAGCTTAAGTTGTAATATTTATTTGAATTCTGTGATTGTTGATTATATGTACACCTTGAATGATAACGTCCTTAAATTCTTCGTATTCTATTTAGGTATATTATTTACTGTTTTCTTTCTACTGGCGATGAGTCGCTGTTCCAGTTTAGTAAAACATTTCCGCTGCACAACGCAAGTATTACGGTAGTTATTATGTGTATAATGTTTGTTGTTTAACTTAATAAATTCTTTAGAAGTTAATTTAAACTATTTAGAAAGAATTAGGACCTTAAGCATTCCAAAAAATTCTAGTGAATAAATTGAAAAATTGATTTAGCAAATTAAATTGCTTATTTTATTTTAAATTCGTATATGCACGCAATTGCAAATATACATATGTGCATTATACATCATGGCTTTGATAGCTATTACAATTTACAATAGTTACATCCTAGTTATTCTCCCGGACGAAGCATTTTTTTTAGTGTAAAAAATACATAATTAAATCTACTTCTTAACTATGCCGCACAACTAATTGTAAGCTGAAATTATCTACTTCCAAATGTACCAGCATCGGCTGCGTAAAAATCAGTTTATACCAACTGATTTTAAAAACTGCAAACGAGGAATAAACGCTGGTGATAGTTCTTGAGGCTGATTGCTTATTTCCAAATACTTCACGGATCCTTGTCTTGGCAAGGGTTTGAGTTCCTTATCCATGAAATAGGCACTGTACATAACAGATAGTTTATAATATTTGTATAAAAGGTGCATATTATTATGTGTATTAAAAGTAAATTATTATGATTATTTTACGAAATAAATTAATACAAAATAATGTGATCAACCTGTCTTTACTAGCAAAGTCTACCAGAAATTTAACCCAAGCTTTAGAAAAATGATAGTGGGCATGTCTCTCAGAACCTCTCTCCAATAGTAAGTGGATTATTGGAAATGGAAATGTGAATAACATGTCATCAAAATGGCAAACGCCTGCAAAAGGCAATTAAAAAGGATAATAAATGAAAAAATAATTTAAATAGTTAATGATGAATTTATCTATCATGACTGATGAGCCAAAATCCAAATGATTACCATAATCGATACGCGGCGTCCCAAGAAGAACTTCAGAAATCAACGTCTTGCCAACTGCCCATAGGAATTCTATTGCCGGATGAAAAGTGTCTCCGTAGGAATTCATTGCACTGACCAGGGTCGGGCCCCCGTGATGATTGAATAAATATAAATACACGGGAGAAAATTCCCTTTGAACTTCAGCTGCACGATGAACTCCAAAAGTAAAAAAGCAATCCCCCAGCAACTGCTTGTACTGCTCCAGTTTTTCCATGTAAGACATGGATTCACTGTTTGGAAAATAATAATTTCGAATGGCCGCAGCGATTGCACTTCGATTTTTCTTTTCTGACAAATCACACACATGAGTTATTTGTTCCTCCCAATTGTCTTCAAAGGTATTCAGGTGTTTTTCATTGTTGAAGAAACCTTGGAAGGGAAATTATAATAAAATAATTAAAATTTGTTAAATCAATCGTATGTATGTACTTACTAGAGCAAACGATTACTGCGAGTAAAAAAATTTACATTATTTAAAAAAATATATTTTACAATTTCAAAAATTATTTTTTTTAATTAATTCGCTTTACTTGATGTACTCAACAATCCTTCATCTGCCACAACTCCAGCTAACAGTGGAATCCTCTGAGCTTTTCCTTGCACCATGGCTTCTCGAGGGTCCTCCACCAAAAACGCTTCTGAATCGTTGACTTTTTCGACGGTAGGCGCAAAATTATGGCCATCACGGTGGGGAAAGAAAAGAAAGTTATGTTGCTGTCGAATTCAGGATATTTAGGTCATACAATTAATTTTTTATTTTAAACTGTTTAATACAATTAGATTATAAAGAAAAAATATTAAACTTAATTACCATATTTTAATAATAACTAGTAATTTATAATTTTATGTTAATTGTTAATTATTAGCCTCTTAGTTAATAATAATACAATATATTTTAACAAAATCTTACCACGTCATAGTAAAGAGCTTGCAATAATTCTGTAGTTGGGACTTGTCTCAAGCATTTCGTCATTTCATAAGAACTGTCAATCGGACAGTTCAAGGTAGCAGCAATTTGTTTAGTCTGTATTTCCGCCATTTTGGGTGACACGAATCCCCAAGTATTGGTAGCTGCCCCGCTTAGAGCTATAGCTTTCTTGAAAAGTCCTCGAGTTTGTGATGAGAGAAGTTGTAAATGAACGCTGACACCGCTGTAACAAATTGTTAGAACACATTTGAGAATTTAATCGATTATTTAATATATTTATTTATTCTATTTATTATTTATTCAATTATTTAATTGATAATATTTATTTCCTCTATTTATTATTTATTTAATATTCATTTATTCCGTTTATTTATTAGTTGTATCTGTATTTATTTATTATTTATTTTACTGACTAATTACTTAGTAGTAAATGTTTTAAGGTGAAAATCTCACCCGGCTGATTCGCCCATAAGAGTAATTTCATTCGGATCGCCACCGAAAATCTCAATATTATCATGAATCCACTTGATTGCTAAAGCTTGATCTTTCAATCCCATATTTCCCCGAATGTTCTCGTCTTGAGTACTTAAGAACCCTATAGGTATTAATGCAATGCAGAAAGAAATCTTTGTATTGTAGCAGAGATTGGCATAATTACAAATTACAACACATTTAAATAATTTAAAATTAATTGATGCTTTTAGTAACTTTACGAAGCTTATGGCCTCACATTTTTTACCTAAAATATTAAGCCTGTAGTTCATAGTGACAAAAATGACATCCTCATCCATGAAAAAATCCGGTCGGTATTCCGACGAAGTCCCCATCATAAAAGCTCCTCCATGGATGTAAACCAAAACTGGGATTTTTTTCCTTGAAGATATCTTCGGGGCATGAATATTGAGGGTTAGGCAGTCCTGAAAACATAAAAAAATAATATTAACACATGGAAAATAAAAATGTTTTAGACCGATGATGAGAAGACCTCGATTTTTATATCGATATAAAATCCAAGAACCTCATTTCCATTCTGATGTAACGAAAACACATTTAATGCAGCGCAGGCGTAGCCGTATGAACTAGCGTCGTGAACACCTTCCCAAGGCTTAATAGGTTCCGGGGTCTGTAAAATAAAAACTAGTGAGTTTAAAAAAAAAGGTTCAATTAAAAATAATTTTAAAACAATTTCACATTAGCAACCAGCTGTATTACCAATTTTAATATAATTTATGGATCATGCGCATTTCCAAATGTCTACTTGTGCATCTTACAGCGAATCGGAGCTCCCCAACTGGCGGCAGCGCATAAGGAATTCCTAGCCATTCATAAAACTCGCTGCCATCTCTAGACACGGAAATGATTCCTTGGACAATGCCGGACTTCGTCTTAATATTTTTACCTATTTTCGGCTTTAATGTAAGATAATAAACACCGATGGCAAGTGCACCGATTATTAAAGCAGTAGTAGTTTTGGTGAAGCGGGACATCTTTGGTTGTGTTGCAAATATAGCAATAATAAAATAATATAATAGAAATTATTTACAAATTTTTTTCCCATAAATAATTATTGACAGTGGAATTAAAGTTGTATAATCTCTATAAAATTATGCCAAACATTGCAATCTTTTTGTAAATTTTGATGGTTTTATTTATGCACTAAAAACTGTGAGACACTTTTATTTGCCTAAAATACGACGAGAAACTTTTAATTGAGATCAAAATATCCGAGATTATGTGATAATTTTTTGCAGATGAAACACTTACTGCATGCATCAACATGGCATGTCAAAATATTTAGACGTATTCTACATTCAACATATTTGAATAACAATGCGACCTGTAGTTGGATGTAATAAATAAAATATCACAAACAAGAATCACGCTTGTCAGGAAGATGATCTTGATTTAAAGGAATTATTGAAGTCTGAATGTCGTTTTTTTTTTGCTCTGCTGAGCAGGCAGAACACTATATACTGTATTACTGCAAAGCAAACTGTCAAAGAACTAAAGTAAAATAAAGAGAATTCCCGTACAATTTTATTTTTAAAAAAACATTATTAAACATCAAGTGGCTGTCTGTAAATGTTAAATGCCTAATTCAATTATTTTTATGGTGTTGTTTAATATGCTCGTACCATGTACTGATAAAAGGTTTTATATGTAAATATACACTACTGCAGTATTGTATTGAAATGTGATAAAAACATTCACAATAATGAAGCTGATAAATTATTGTACGTAGGCATATATTATAGTATGTACAATTTTGTATGAATAAACTAATAGACAAATAAATATTATAGCAACAATAAGGAAAGTAAAGTATAGTAAAATCGCCTCACGCTCAACGATGCTTTCTCTAATGGTTCAACATTGATTAATCGAATTGTTTTTCCAATTTGTGTGTACTAATTTTTGTCTTTTGGGTTTAATCGTATAATTTTGTTTTACATATCATCGTTGGAAAAGCAAAGTGGGCTATCTCCATATGTGAACCTCAATGCAAGATGAGATATCCACCATCAGTTCGTCAGTGCAAGATGGGATATCCTGCCGTTTAAATTGCACTAAAAACGGAAAATAGAGGGAGGTTTTGTGTTTAAAATTTCAACTGCAAGGCAGTTGTAAATGATTTAGTGGAGTTATCCCATTCCTTGCACTTCAAATGATGTCCCACTTGCAACTAGACGCACTTGAAGATAGCCCATACTTTGTATTTCCACCGATGATAGGTTAAAGTTATACTTTTTTAATCCTGTTAAACTGCTTATTGTCATCACTTAAAATTTTAAAAAAATTAAATTACTGACATCTATACATTTTAATAGTTAATATTCAACTTTGAAAAAATAATCAGAATCAAAATTTAAAAGTACGAATAAATCTCCGCACCATTAAACTGACAAATGTAGACCAGAAATAATGAATACTTACTCCGTTATTAAAAAACGCAGCTTCAACCCACGTTTCTGTAATTCCTGTAGAATTAAATTAATAACATAGTGCAGCTTGATTAAGATCGGCGAAAAATGTAAAAACTTGCAGATAAAAATTGAAAATGCATACTTACTATTTACTGCACTGTTATTAATTGAGTCAGGAGACCATAAACGTTTCCCCAAAAGGCTGTAAAACTCGTGCGAAAATGAAAATAACGGCCAATCCACATTTTGCCATCGTACCGTCCTGCATATCTGTTCAGTGTGTATCTGCTATTATACTCTATAATTAATTTAAATACACACGTTTTAACTTGACACTACGTACAAACACCTGATAAGAAGAAGCGATAGTTATTCAAGTTCAAATTATTCGTTGTGTCACTTCTGCTCACAAAGGTATATTCAAGCTACTGATTTCGGCAACTGATATGATGAGTTCACACTGACCTTCCGCATCTAATTGTACGGGCGTCTTATTTCTGCATGGATGTGCAAAATGATTGGATTTTATTGGGAATATGAAAATAATGTCTTTGAAGAAGCATCCACGCAGTTGCTATAAAGCCAGAAGAATAAATTACTACAGTACTACAAGATATTTCGCAAATATTCGAATGCAAAACTGAGTACGTCATTTAGAAGCACGGCCGATTTGTTTACATTGTCATCAGTATAGCGCATTTACGGCAAGCAAAATACGCTGTTGCTATGGAAACTACTGCTAAGTCTTGCATGTTGTAGGGGAAATATTCCAGCAGTTTCTACAGCATAAGTGTCGTTATATGTAATGGTAAATAAGCGGGATAGTCACTTTTCCATTCCAAACTTTAAAAATAATTTTCGGGAGCTGTAGTCATTCTGATTGCATTTCAGCAACTGTGGATACTTATATTTGTATCTTGAACGACGATATGCATTTCGGTATTCTAAATTAAATAATGACGGGAAAGTATGGAGGCTATTAAAATGTAAGGAAATATGCAATTAATTTAGCCACCACGGCGCTAAGCAGGGTGGGTTTGTTTATGCGTGTTAATATTAAAACGACCCAAACCTACAACATTGATAACAGCCATGAAGACTATACACTCTCATTAATTACTTGAGATTCAATCATAATGTCATGGGCTGCATCTCTATCAAGATGATAGCATGCACTTTACATGTAGTGCATACATGTAACGTGTGACGCTATGAACAAGTCCTTTAATCATTTAATGATTTAATAAAATCATTTAAAAAATGGATATAAAGTCCTTTAATATTAATGTTAACTACCTATTATACCCCTTGAACTGCGCTTGTATGACAAAAAATTACTCGTGGTAGGCCTCAAAAGAAAAAGTATGGTGCGTAAATCCATATTAATTCATGTAGTCACTTGTCATAATTTATTCATGATTTCGCCATCGAAGTGTCCAAACGTGCTTCAATAATGGAACTCGTATAATGAATACAACACGTAATAGGTTAATGTGTGCCCTCCGAAACTTCCTCTATTACTGAATTTAATCAATTTATTTGAAAAGCGTGCATAACAAATAACGAAAAAGTTCAAGTTATGATTGTTCTGTACATCATAATTCTAATTTTAATGTGCCATCTCCTTTGTGAATTGATCTTTTGGGTGGGATTTTACTTACGCGAGAACGGTTTACCAGGTTGGTTATTGTTGTTATTATTATGCGGATTTCTAATTTAAATAATAAATGATTGCGATTGCATTTTAAAGTATTTATAAAATTAATGTGCACGTAAACATCTTAATTTCTTCTGGCTTTATTTAAAAATCAAAATTGATTCTTACTGATTTTATAATTATTCTGACTCCGTTAATACTTGAATCTTGATTTTATGTTTTCAAATGCACATCCAAAGGTATAATATCCATCTGGGACTTCCACCACTACCGGCTGCTACTCAACTGGGGACTACCAAATTACCTGATCTTGGAAAATCTACAGAAATATTTTGGACCGGTTTTTCAGTACAAATGGGGCAACTCAAACACCAGTAATTGTTTATTTATTTCCCTATTTATTTGATTATTTATATTATTATTTCTTTTAATAATTTACATTTATTATTGTTTTGTTTATTTTATTTATTTATCACCTTATTCCGTTGAATTGATAAAATTCTGTCGCTGCATTTTTTATTTAAATTAAAAATTAAACCACTAGTTGCCGTAATGGACATGGACCTAGCAAAACAGATCATGAGCTCCTCCGATCTAGTAAATAGACTTCCGGAAGGGAACGTTCTATACGAGAGATCATTCAAGAAGCCACTTGGAATATTATTCGGTAATGGTTCTGACTGGTCGGTATGTAGGAATTTTGCGTCCAAAACGTTATTTAAGTTGGGATTCGGCAGGGGTTCCAGAATGGAGTCTCACATTTTAAATGAAATTCAAACTATATTGCCCAAACTAGAAGATATGGCTGCAAAGGGGAATATTTTTAAACCACATGGATTTTTTCATGTACCTACGCTCAATATTTTGTGGTACGTCATGGCTGGATCCAAGTTTTCCCATGATGACCCGCTAATTATTAAACTTCTTAAGTTTACTGACGATTGGAACCGGAGTTTTAATTTAGGCGCGACTTGGCTTCATGCTTATCCTTGGTTGAGGCACATTCCGAAGATCACTGAACATGATTATTGGGTTAATGGGCACAACTACTTTTACGACTTTTTTAGGGTACGTGACGTCATGTTGCATATACATTGAAAATTTATTATGTAATTTATTATTACTGTTTTGAATTTATTGTAAATTTATTATGTCATTTATTATTACTTAAAATTTTTTTTGAATTTACTTTAAATTTATTTTGAATTTACTTTAAATTTATTTTGAATTTACTTTAAATTTATTTTGATTTTATTTTAAATTTATTTTGAATTTTTATTTCGAATTTATTTTGAATTTTTATTTTGAATTTTAATTTTGAATGTATTTTGAATTTTTATTTCGAATTTATTTTGAACTTTTATTTCGAATTTATTTTGAATTTTTATTTCGAATTTATTTTGAATTTATTTTGAATTTATTTTGAATGTAGAATGGAAATTTAATATAAAAATCATTTTTGTCCATTTTGTAGAAAATAATGAAAGAGCGTCTTGACGAAAAGAAGTATTTAGAGGATCCAGGAGACTTCATCGATTATTTTTTACGCGAAATGCACTACGGAAGAACTTCCGACGGCGTTGAATTTAATGGTATATTGCTTAATTAGATCCCTGAATTGGAGCAAGGAACGAAAGTTTAAAAATATAAATAATTGTTTTCAAGAAATTGAATGAATAACTGATATTTATTAAGTACTGAGCTTGAAACATGAAAATGTTTAAAAAATATTATCTTTACCAGAGGAAAACTTTTTAGTTATTTGCACGGACTTATTTATGGCTGGAGCAGACACAACTAGCAGTACTTTGGAATACGCCATTTTGTTTCTGGCGCTAAACCCACGCGTACAGAGGAAAATTCACCAAGAAATTGACGCCGTCATCGGTCATGGCAATACTCCATGTTTGAGTTTTAAGAAGTTGTAAGTTCATGCCTATTCAACTAAGCATTTTGAACTTTTATTATTAAAGGTTGTAAATGTAAATTGTGAAACGGATGTTCAGGATGATATACACCGAAGCAACAACTCTCGAAATCCTCCGGCACAGCTGCACCATCCCAGTTACCGGACGATGTCCTGCAAGTAATATGGCCATAAATAATTGTCCCATCTCGAAAGATGCCATCCTGGCTATAAATATCCACGGAATTCATTTCAGCTCAAAAATTTGGCCCGATCCGGAAGCTTTTAAACCTGAACGATTTTTAAATGATGATGGGGACATCGTAAATCTAGATAAAATTATGCCTTTTGGATATGGTATGATTTTCAGATTTTGCTACACCACAATTTTTAAATCGATTTAGAAAAGATAATCAATTAAACAACAAATACAAAAATTAAATTCAAAATAGATAAACAAAACAAATATAAAAAATTTCATTAAATTAAAAATGACAATTTTTGGGTTTTAATAACGAAATGAAGAAATATTTGGTTGAATGTTGTTTCCAGGAAAAAGAAAATGTATGGGTGAAAATACATCTCGAAACACTTTATTTCTTTTTATGGTAAGTTTGCTGCAAAAATTTACCTTTGAATTGTCACCGGATCATCCTTCCCCTTCCTTGAAAGAAGTTTGTGGACTTTCCCGAGCACCTCAACCTTATTATGTTCGGATTCTTCTGCGTTGAAGGACATTCAGGATAAATTTTTAAGGCTGTGTATTGGCATTATTTTTTTTTAAAACGCATTTCGTAGTACAAGCACAACATATTTAAGTGAAGTTGCAAGTTGTAACCACAAAATCGCATATACATATGAAACTTTATAAATTTGCACCATATTACGATACAATAAGAAATTGTTACAAATGACGAAACGATTGTTTTGGTATTAATTTTATATTATGTATGTTTTTATAACATTTTACTCCAGGTCCAGGCAAGCACAGAGGCAAACGTTTTAGATTTATTAGGATATAAATATTTACATAGTTTCTAGTTTCCAAAGTTTCAACTCAACATGCAATACTCAATGTTGCAGGTCAATTAAGAAATTGAAACTTCGCGGCGTCATCATCCGCCACTCAAATTCAAAAGTGTGTACAAATTTTAATTTATTTTTTACATTATTCAGAACATTGTATATTAGAGTACAAATGCATATTTATATTCACTTTTGTATTAGAATACAAATCACACTTACATGGAAATTATATATTGTATAAAATATTAAATTTGTCGTATTTCAGTGTTTTGTGTCGCCAAATATTATTAATATTAAAAGTGATGATCGGATCTTTAAATACCTAATTTATTCCATACGTTTCACCAATGCATACTCCGGTAATTATGAATTTATTCACTAAAGAATTAATGTGCAAAGAAAAAACATCAATGTTAAAAAATATAACACAAATTTTAAAAGTAGTACTTTTAATAATTTACTGGTTATATCTCACCAATACGTTCCCTGTAACGGGAGGACATGAATTTGAGAAAAATCTTGAGAGTATTCTAGTGCCTTTTCGAAACTGTGATTTTAATTTAATATTCCAATTAAGAGTAGAATGGTTTCAAAAATCTCTATTTATTCCATTATTATCGCAACTCCACTCATCATTTCTAGCGCCGATTCAGCTTCGAATATTCGACACCAAAAGTCTTCAAGAAAAAAAGCAATCCTCGAAAGAGCATCTGTGCTTCGTTTACATTTCAGCAGCATGCGATTGCGCGTTGGAGAGTAACGAAACAAAATTACTGGCGCCATTTTACAGGACGATTATCAATGCGGAAGGTAATTACATGAAGGACGTCTTTATTTTCTTTGCCACCGCTGAACATCTTAAATTTATTCGATTTCTTCCGCAAGAACGTTTCGTTCCATTAAATTATTTAGTGGTTGAGTGCAATTTAAACACGAACGTTGAAACTGAAACATTTGGAATGTGGGCATTGCATAAAAAAACGTTGCATCAAATCACGCGCGAATTTAAAAAAATTGACAATTTCGCAGTTCTAGTTGTGATGTTAAAATTCATTAGACGACAAAGCAACCACGATGAAGTATGGTTTCCATATTATTTTTACCAAGCAAAATATAACAATTTACCACTTGAGTATTTTCACCAAGCCACAATTTCTGATGTTTTGCGAACTTTTGAACTGGACTTGTCCGTATTGAAACTAATTTTAATTCTTGCCAAAACCCATAATTTCACAATTTTGAAAGATTTGCCACGAGGTCGGGACTATCGGCATTTTAATTATATTTTACAAGTTCATTCGTACACAAAATTAGGGAAACAATTACATTTCGACAATATGGTTTTCGACGTGGTGGGGACGTACAGAATAATTTATACGAAGGATAAATTCCCTGGGCGGAGCGCTTTCGGGGATTTAATATCCCCCTTTACAAGATTTGTGTGGATTTGTATTTTTTCTACTTTTACTGTTATAGCAATTCTAAAACAAATTATTGTTATAGTTATAAATGACGGAATGAACTCCGTAAAAATTTTTAAAAATGGTACCAGGAATTTCCTGGGAATTTGTATCCCGCACTTACATAAAATGCATTCAAGGTTATATTTCTCCTCAGGATCTAAATCAAAATCGTGGTTTGACGGTATTTGTTTAATTAGCATTGGATTCCTCAGCTCTTGTTACGTTGCGAAATTAAATAGTACACTAATTTCCCCATTGGTTCATGCCGAACTAAAATCCCTCCAGGATTTATTATCAGAAAAATATCAAATCTTCGTCCAGGAAAATAGCTTTTATGTTTTGAACAATTCCCATCATAAATTAATTCAGCATTTTGCCGGCAACAGAAATTTGTCTGTTGTTCGAGAGCAGGAACTACTAATTAACAATTTGCGTATTTCGAAACACGTTGGACCATCGGAGTTAAGTAAATCTATTGGAGAAAATCGCCGAGGTCAGCTTGTCGACAGTTCACAAGTGGCATCAACTTCTAGAATTTATTCTAGATTATTCCAACGGGATTATTTTTTTACTGTGCAATCCTACTTTAATTCATTGTTCTTCTGGCGATTCCAGCTTGTCAATAGTGATTGTGTTATAGAATCTTTTAAAATGTTACGGGATACTGGGATTGTCGGCCTGTGGGTAAATGCATCTCAGCGGTTGAGGGAGAAGCATTTTATGTTTGAGATTGAAGATATGGTTTTGGGGAGTCATTTTCAAAGTTACGGAAGTGCAGAACGTACTAAAATTATAGAACAACTATCATGGAATGATTCCCTTGTTCGAGGAATCTTTAATCTTTTTAGTGTGATGATAATAATTGCCATTGTATGTATTTTTATTGAGTTTTTATGTATATTATAAATAGTAAAATAAATAAAAGTAGATCAATATTAAAAATAGAGTGGATATGTTAAATATGTACACCTTTTCAAGATTGAAGTTTGTAACCCTTATTTTGGTATAAAAGGCAAATAAGTCCTAATCCACATCAGCCGCCTTTTACAAGCAGATTTGCTCACTTTAAAAAAAGGCCTAAACGCTAGCAAATCATCTCATCCCATATCACATAATGTATTAAATTTCAATTTATATCCTGTCTTGGACAGGCTTTGCAACTGTAGTCACATCATACATATAAGCAGGGGCGTCGGAAACTTTGGGATCAAGGGTGGGCAAAAATACTGTCATGGCGACCATATTAAGAGAGATACATGTCACCATTCGGCGTTTTCTGGTCTCAAAATTTGGCCAAAAACCTACCAGATTTTTCAGTACTTTGGCCCTAATGTGCCCACTT
>JAQGAK010001926.1:0-24973 GCA_034696945.1 Lipothrix lubbocki
TTCCTATCTTTAGCATTGGTGGAAAGTGGAAACTATCCACTTTCCACGCAAGCTAGACAGTTATCCGAAAGCCAGCCGCTGTAGGGTCATCAGAGCTTGTGAACCATAAGTTATGGCTGCTATCAGAAACGGTCCAAGTTCGTACAGTCCGTTTCTCACGCAAGCACATCATTTTATTCCTGCAATCTTGAATGTTCGACAAGGAGTTCGGGACGGAATGTGTAGCAATGAATAATAACGGATGATGTATCCAGAATTATTCTTGTAAAAGTTCTGAGCACTTATCAGAATCATGTAGAGGAAGGGTCAATCAACCATTCACATTTTTCAAAAACGAAATATACAGAAATCTGGTATTGTAGCATTCGGGGAACTTATATGATCGCTTTAATATCATATTTTGTCTCGTGTATGGAATGTTTAACAGGCAATTTGGTGTAATAATTCTTTTCTTAAATGTTAATTCACGAACCAATATTCATGCCTTTTTGTATCAAGTTCACGCACCCAAACTTCGAAGGCCGAAATAAAGCATTAGCGGGGAATTAGGGTTTCAGCATTCAAAAATAGTTCTTGGGGAAAATTATGGTAATGACATTAGCAAGCACATATGTGTTTTTCAAGTTGAAGTGCAGCAACTTCGAGGTGTTTCCGCAAAGACGGAAGTTTGTCAAGCATCGGTGGAGGTATATATAAGTATACTTATATGTTTGTATACAAACATACTCTGCCATAACTTAATTCTCGGTTCAACTTCTCTTTTTCGACGTTGAGCGACCCAACTTCTCGAACCACTCCTGTCAAATTTGATTTGTAGTGTATTAATTATCGCAAGCAAGTTCTGTAAATTTTAATTCTTGTGGGGTAAAAACTTGAATATTAATATAAACATAAAGCTACATTCATAAATGTTGCCGTACGCTATTTATTATTCCGATGTTCACAATTAATCAAGCGGAAAACCCAAGTAGCAAGTGAAAATGATAGAGCGCCACTCATTTTCACAGTACTGCGGGCCAGCTTATGCAAAAGGAATTAGGTGCCACGTTTACAACCTATAGTATTTGTTCTTTGCCTTTCCGTATATAAGAAACTCCAAGAGCCGAATCAAGAATTAATGAGAAATTACAATCCATAAGAGCATCCACGTTGCTTCTGTTCGTTTTTGTCCCTATAGGTTCTTTAGGTATGGGTGTAATAGTATAAAACGCAGTTTTACATTGGGTTTACGTTGGCCAGCGTTGAAGAACAATGAAGAAAATTAGAGAAAAAGTGGTAGCACGCAAAATTCTCATTTCTTCATTTGCTAGAGGGAAGAGAAAGGCTATCCTGCTGATCCTCTTGTGCAGATAAAAGGACTTTTCACGTGAGGTGTAGATGTAATTCAAATTGAGTGAAGGCAGCTCTCCCTCCCTCAATTTTCAACGAACCATATAGTCATTTCTCCATCTTTTTAAGGCTTGTGCCTTCCATCATCGACTCTTTCATTATTTGCTCCTTGTTGCACTCCCTCTTGCTCCTTCGTTTAAACCTCTTCAAATGCATGTACATATGAGTGCTTACTATGTTTATTTCCACATCTAGCTCTTTATATACTTTTGAGTGGTCAAAGCCGCTGATTTTTCCAGCCAAGTTGTTACTTCAATTCGCCCTTTCTACCTTTCACTCACGCCGTGTGTGTACTGTTCTGCTTAGGTAATATGCTCATAATCATCACAGAGGTAGGGGTTGGTGTTCGTCCTGAGTCCCGGAGCAAATTTTCTGCTTTGGTAAATACAACAACAACTCATTCGTCACAGTTGTCAAGATATACCGCACATTGTAGCCTTGCAGTGCATCAGCTGTGTGTGAGTTCTTGTATGTATAAGTATATACCCCTAGGCCTTGTTTTCAATCTACTAGTCTCAGTTCATGAAGGTAGTGTGCGTTTTGGTAAATTTCGTGATAATTAAACTGCCAGAAACATGCATATTCCTTTAGGATGCGACAATTGGTCAGATTTTGCTAGGCTATGATATAATTAATATTAAATCCGCTTTCTCGCCTTCTATCAAGTCTTGACTTTATCCATTTCCTTGAAAGTGGAGGGTCAATGAGTAAATATAATTTCCAGCTACCTACCTAACCCAAGCGGACTTTTATGCTTTACCTTTTGGAAGCAACATTTAGCACCATTTCCTGCTTACTTAACTACATATATGAATATGCTTCCTATGAAATTATTGTAGCGCCTGAATTAATTCCCGGCAGTTTGTTCTGATATTACTAAAACTATGGCAGTAGTAATTAAGTATAATCCCTACGTATAAGTATATTACAACCTGAAATGTTGTTTGTGAGCATTAGGTGAACTAATTAAAAGATAAATCTAAAGTCGCTTTTAAAATGATAATGGCACATTTATCAAATTTAATTTTATATGTTTGAATCACTTGGTCTGCAGAAGTCTTTTTTGAAATCTTCAAATCAAAATCTTTATGCAATCCTGGGTGTAAGGATTTAGAAGTTTTATATTATTAATGTTTTATATGATATTATGAAGGTATAAATTCAAACGGGATTATAGTAGAATGGAAGAATTAAATCTATTAATTTCTTTGAAAGATGTCTGCCAAAAATGAATTAAGTATATAAATATTGCGTCGTCGTATACTTACATATAGATATATATGTACGTCACACAATCGACTCTGTTTTTTCTGTTACCTTTGATATATTGCACTTACTTAGCTATAATATACTGGTATACTTTTCTCGAAATTTATCAGTTTTGATCTGGCAAGGATTAAGCTTCAAATTAATTTTTTTGACGTTAAACGAGATATTGCCTTTAAATGAAACTTTATTAAATGACATTGTTTCTGTTATGCACGTAAAACGTAAAACATGTGACATTATTGATATAACTGCATGGTAGTAACGAAATTGAAAGAGTATTAACTGATATTATGCAGCTTGATAACTAAACTGCATCTTAATGATTTTTTGTCGGTTCAGCAGCCATAATGAGTTTGTTGAAGGATTTTGAAGTGAAGTTTGTGGAGCATTAAATTGTGTCTACGAAACTGTTTAATATGGAGGGTGTATTAACATCTATGATACTCTTCCCAAGTAGTATTTCCCAAGTTGTCGTTCAAGTAGGTAACTCCTGACATATGAGAGAATGTTTGTTGTCGGGTTGGTTTGGTATAGGAGAGTCATATGTTATGTTACATAAGTATATCACAAGATGTATTTCCATGCATTATGCTGCGTCAGTAAGGAAAAGACTCTTGAAAATTTAAATGAAAGGAGTTCTTTTGGAGTTAAAATCGATCTAGATATTTCACTTAACGTCACTGATCAAAAGTGAACTTCACTTTATATTTTGTTGAGAGTCACGACGTGAAGCACTGAAATTTTTCTTCTACAAACAACCCATCGACTTTGCTCCTCCTGATAAGAACAGAGGAAATGAAGATGTTGCTAGCTGTTTTGCACACGATCGTCGCAAGCGTTAATATGAGTCCATGAAATACATATGCATATATAAGGCTTCATCAATAGGTCCTTTAATAGAGAACCTAGACCTACTATAGTCGTCTAAATAATAGCGGAAAGGATTAAAAATTGTTGAAACATCATATAACTTCATACTGTAATCTTCACAATTGAAGATATAAGTACATATTTGAGTAAATAGACGTATCATTATAAATATAGATATGGTCGTAATAGAAACAGGAGGAGCTATAGACGTCAAGAAGAGAGAGTATATTTCTTGAGCTAATGAACTTTTTACCACCATTTCCATATAATTTGTATATCCAATGGACTTCATAGCTACCAGAGATGGAACAACAAAGGCAAGTTATCTAATAATATACTATAGGATGTGTGCAGAATACATATACCTATAGGTATACAAGTTATCCAAAGTTAAATAAATTGATACCTAATAGTTACTACAGAACGTACGTAAAAATGCTTCTATGTCAATGAGAAACACCAGCATCTCTGTTTACCCATTTTCCTACTCCTTCTGTTGTTACCTTCCTCACGTCCCAGTCTATCCCTGTTGTCTGTAAGCTTGTTATAAAAGTTCAACCTGTAGTTTCCAATGAAAAGTTGAGATTTTTCTATTTTGTCTTCGTTGTGCTGCATGCTTACACGAATCGGGAGGTGAGCTGAGTACTAGGTACTTTACATGTATTGTTGTAGTATAGCATTGAGTAGATGTTTCTTATACTGCGCTAATATACTTACGTCAACATTACTTAATGGTTGGATATAGACGTGGAACTAATGCAATCATATGACTCCGCCAATTTCGAGCTTTTACTTGGATGAAATGGGAGGATAAGGAGAGGAAGAAGAAGAGTTCCAGGGAGACAAAGCAGGTGCTCAGCAGTTTTTCAACTTCGTATAGCATAACTTGCTGTAGGAAAAGAAAATGGTTTTTCTTGTTCATTTAATAGACTTTCACTGGCTTCCCCCTTCAACATCCCCTCTCAATTCAGCCTCGTTCAGTGTTGACACTGAGGATGAGGACGTCAAAGGACGATGGAAACTACACTTAACGTGGATATTGATGATCGTCAAAAGGATCTCATGATGGTGATGATGGTGGATGACCTCCAGCACAGAAGCCACGTCAACAGAGTCAAATCAAATTATTTGTCTGTTTTCAAGTTACAGCTGTTTCTGTTAACCGCCACTCTCCTCAGCAAGTCGCAAGTCTGCTGACAAGCAAAATCATTCTAACTAATCACTTCGTATGTGTCGTTTCGTTCATATGAACCTCGCCAACCTTTTATTTGCAAACTTAATTTCGTTTTATATATAAGCGATTTTAGTATGCACTGTCAATTTAATTATTGTGACGTTACTTAACTTCTAAATGTAGTAATATAATCGCAAGGTTGAATGAACTCGCCCGATAGTAACTTCAGGCCGTATGCTATTTAGCGCACAATAATTTTTCCTAAAGCCACTTGGATGCATCATTAGTAAAACGTCACCTACTTTTCCAGGCAAGTAAGCCCAGAATAAGCAATTGCCTGCATTTATCAGGACATTCAATAATTAATCCTAAGAATAAGAAAATGAGTGGAAGGGTAAGGATACACACAAAAAGTAACTAATTCCAACCTCTTTCGCGACCAAAAGTTGGAAAGTTTCATTAGTTGCCAAGCACCACAGGCAAACCAGTCAGTATGTGGAGTAAAAGTGATTGGGAGATAGTGAGAGAGAAATTGAAGCTCATTTTGGGTAAGAGGAACTCACCGTGGATTGAATGCCACGATATCAGGGATCCCCATCATTTGTAAAAACATCGGAGAGGGAAGAGGCAATTTTTAATTTAATCTTGATTAAAACCTGGTTACTGTGTGGTTCACAGGGCCTGAATCTGGTTTGGTCGCCCATATACTCTACTACACTGAGTGTCTGGTTGTTATTTTAGACGAGGATGGAATCTAAGGGTATGAGGGAAATAAGAATGGGAAAACCATGACTGAGTATGGAATCATTGGTTGTAATAATGTGGAAGATTGGTTACACGGGAGGGAAGAAGCTCTCCGACCTTGCTCATCAATTGCTTCTTAGGAATAGAATAAAATTCCATATAACGATAGAAATTCCTCTTTCCAACTGCCACTCAATAATACAGTAAAGGGAAAATGCTGAAATTTGATTTTCCTCAAAGTCACAATCTTTATATGTAATACATTGGCACAATCTATCTTGAGCTTTCTTTTCCATACTCGCTGATATAACACTTCCGTGTCAATCTTGTATATGCCTTGAGGACTACCAAAAATACCTTGCAAATAGCATTGTGGTCTGCATAATAAGCTGATTGGGCCATTGTTATCAAACGAAGCCGTTTCATTACCTTGCAATTTGGTGAACCAAAGAAAAAGTAAATGAGACTGCTTCTTAATTAAAAGAACTGCGTTCTTCAGTATTGTAATCATTATTCAATGTTAAGAATCACATGTCTCTCATTTCCGTGGATTTCACTGGTCTCAATGTTTCATTTACAAATCAATTAGAAGTTTTCAGAGGTTTGTTAGTTAAACACAAATTTACTCAATTCAAATTAAATCTAGCAGTACATTCGCAATACATGCTAAAAATGCCAAAGCCACAACAGTTTTCGTATTGTCATTTGCTGATGTATTTATAACTATTGGTATTTTAATTGAAGATCATGCATACAAGCAGCATGTTCAGAACCCTGGAAAATTGGAGTATTTAAACTTAAATCAAACTTCCCTACAGTGAAGTCAATCCACCCGGGATATAACCAATTTTAGGCAGGACTTACCATGAATGAATAATTTTCATGATTTAAAAAATTCATCACTCCAGAATCGAATCGGTAAAATCCAAAGCTCATTTAAGTTTTACGACTACAGATGAAAGAAATTTTAGTATAATTCAACCAAGGGAATTTCCGAGTGTGTTTTGTTGTTTTCTGGGTAGGAATCCTGGGTAAAGAAAACTTCTGCGCATAATAGATAAACATAAGTTGAGCACACTTCCGTGTCCACCCTGTCAAAGTGTCTTCGAAAATGAGAGTTCTACATGCTCTTATTCTCATTTTCCTCTTACTCCTTTTTGTATATTTATTCGATAGAGCACTGAAAATTCTTTACCCAGGTGGTATCAATACTGTGTATGTATGTTTGTCATACGGTTATCGCCATTATCTTGCCTCAGGCTCACGGTATTTCAATGATAAAATATACACTTGGATTGCTTAACTCTTCGGAGTCTTAGAGATAAAAATGATTTAAGGAAAACAATATAATGTTTAGGAATCTGAACCCTTTCGGTGAGTTTTTACATTGTGGAGAAACCCAAGTCTGCCAAAATACACGGCAAAATACAAAGGAACAGAAGGAAAAAGTATCAAACTACTAGAAGTGATTCATAGAATATTTCCTGTGAACAGTGTGTTCTCGTACTATTTGTGTATGAAAATAGGCTGCAAAGTGAAAACTTTTTAGTGTCTAAAGTTTTGTGTCTGTGTACAGTTCTTGAACTGAACATCAATACTCTGATGTTGAAGTGGTACAGACGATAGGGAAGGTAAATGCATGCAAGTGTACATTTGCTTTTCCAAATTTTACCTTTTTCTTCATCCTGCACAGTCTATA
Organism: Lipothrix lubbocki; assembly: GCA_034696945.1. Classification (NCBI taxonomy): domain Eukaryota; kingdom Metazoa; phylum Arthropoda; class Collembola; order Symphypleona; family Sminthuridae; genus Lipothrix; species Lipothrix lubbocki. Next base: position 7,146 of record JAQGAK010001926.1, read on the forward strand.
TGTACTCTGTATACTCTCTGCTATAGTACTTGAAGTAGAAAGCAAAGCAAATAAGATAGCTCAACGTAGTTCAAATATTATTTATTACGCCTCGTGTGACACATGGTATTTTGTTATATTTCCTCATTGTGTTTTCTAAACTTGCTGGTACCCTGCTCATTTCAGTGTAAATATAACATGGAATTGTTTATAAGTCTCTAATATTTGCTCCTCAAGTAATGATTGCAAGTAAGATAGGGTAGTATAGTGATCAATACAGTGGGAGTATAGTGTACTGTGCACTTTCCTCAGCTACACAACAACCAAATGTGAAAGTTGGGCAGAACATGCATGAGTATTATTTATTTGCTGTGCACAAGAGCCAAAATACATACCTTTACATGTATATGTGTAACAATATTGTTGTACATTTAGATGCCATTCATGGAGTCAGAAAGTTATTCGGAATAAAAGTTGTATCGGAGAAAAATTACGACGGAATTTTTATTTGCTTGGGTTCTTGCTTACTTTACTACTGCAAAGCATAGTACATTTGACTTGTTGATTTAACTTATTATTACGCTTCGAGAAGTCTCTTGCGGACTTGAAATACGATTATGTAATGATTTAACGACCTTTCCTAGACAGACGGCCAGGCATGTCTTTATCGGCTTTTATCATTGTTATATATACGCTTTTGCAATCCTATCAACTGTGTACAGGTTTTTGTCGTGCACGCTGTGTTTCCATATACTACCTATGTATGTACCTACATTTACTATGATTATTCCTATGTAACTCTATGTGGATGATTTGCTCATTGTCTCGCTTGTATAGGTCTTGGTAGTCTATAACATAACTTCTTGTTAGTGTATAGTAACGATATACTGGTTCTTTAAGATTTATAAAAAAGTTCGGAGCTCAAATCTGATGGTGTTTAAAAGTTCAGATCTGATGGAATTAAAATCTGAAGGCGTACGAAAGTTTGGATCTACTGTGTTAAATGTTCAAAATCTGTTTAAAAGCTCTAAACTGATGATGGTGTTCAAAACTGCAACAACCGGCATAGGCTGATTTGTTGTGAAAATGCGTATTATAAGTATAAGAGCGATACTGAAAGATAAATATTACACTCAAATGTAAATACAGCAACAAAACTTTTGTGCATTTGTTTCTAAAGGGACTTATCGATGTTATGAAGTAATTGTGAAAATGGTTGGTAATACAGTAAAGGATATTTAAACTATTTTAAATTTAAAGAGGAATGGCTTATTAGAGTGGAGTTAATTTGGAGTAATGGGGTAAGGAAAGTTTTGTGCTCATAAAACTAAATTGAAAATAATTATCTTGAAACGTTACAAATGTAAAAGGGCAGAAGTATAGCTATTATTGTACGGGCTTCACACATTTATGAAAACACGTTGTTAGTGTGGTAGCAGAGGGAGAAATATTCTTTTGGTGTTCGTACCCAAACATGTATATTCTGATTCTACTCGGCTATTTGTATTGTACAGTATTAGCATAGCACTTACAATTGTGCTTTTACGTAATATCAAATAATAACATAGAATGGCACTTACCATTGTACACGTATCAAATCATAACGCTCACCCCACCACACACAGTTGTACATGGATCACATCATATCGTACATAGATCTTATCTTAACACATTACTGCACACGCAGTAAAAGCTTATGTGGATACGGATGCATGTAGATATAATTGTGATTTCCTGAACTGACTCTAACTTTACACAATAATGCGTGATGTAACGACTATGGTTTAAGCGCTGGTCCCGACGCTATCATTATTATTATTAGGATCACCTATATATAGCCCCCACGATTTTCAGCTGCACTTGCATTATGTAGAAGTTTGTATTCTGATTCTTTAGGTGTATATGTACTGACAACAAAAGCTAATGAAAATCTTTGTGATGGTTTCACTACATAAATATGCATACGTTTTATATGGAGTTGCTCCGGCCGTCTAAATATTCTTGAGACCAGCAACATTTTCTTGGAATATAGTCTCAAAATATACTGGGGCACTTAAGAAAACTCTCACAAGGCTTAAGAAAAATTATGACGAGCAACTTTTCCTCTACATTGCTTCTTAACATTAAATTTCAGTTTTGGAAACGTCTACCATGCAGCTCTCCTCGCCGATTTCTCTCCCGTGGTTGTTTCCTTTATTTTGCCAAGGAAAACCTCGGTACTAGAGGAAAATTAGAAACACTACGGGCATGTAAGCGAGGGCAAGTATAATGGCTATAGTTTGTTTGCCCTGGACTATAAGCTGTAAAATACATACACCGAATCCTATAAATCATATCCAAGTCACTAATGCCATAATCTCATAAGTGTACAGCCATATGTTTATGCACAACAAGGTTGAATGCTGTACACACCCAACAGCTAATACAAGAGGAAATAATGTGTGTGTGTTTGTGTGGAAGGGAAGTAAATATGGATATATACGAGCGAGTGGGGAAGAAAATTCGCATCTTACTATTTTATTGCCTCAATGCATGAATGCTAAATTATTCAATGTATCTCCTAGTTCATGTGCAGGATATGACCGACCGTTGTCGTTTCAGGCGCCCAACAACTACAGTTTATGCACAATCTAAAATACATATAGGTTTTTCAACAACCTGTGATTTAATTTTTCCTCTGAAGTGTATTATATATAGACTTGTGTTATATGTGGGCCACCAAAAATTACATTTAAAGAACGGAAAACACGCGGCCTGAGTTTTTCTCACAAATACATCATAAAAATATAATTCAGGTTAGATTAAAGAATCAGTCATAAAACAAGAAACGCTTTAAACTGTTACATTAATTATAACTCTATTAACCATTATGCGTGTATATGCACTGGAGTAAATAGTATTGTATTTTTATAATTACACAGTTTTTTAAAGATCCTAACTACTACACAGAATGTTTTATTAAACATGATGTCATACAATTTGAATGTCACATGCAAACTTTAATCCTCGGAGTGCTAAGTATGTATGTTCAAGTAACTGTATGTAATTAATTATATCGACTTAGTTACTTTTAGACACAGTGTACCTGTAACATAAATACTTGGTAAGGTGACTGGAACATGCATCTTGCATGTGCAAACCTCATATGCGCAATCAGTTTCGACTCCATAAATTAAATACAAATTTAAGGATATTAATGCAACGACGTTCATACCAAGGAATTGATTAATTAGGCCCATTAACCTTAGAATGCTCGAAGCGCGTTTACTAGTTTATTATTATTCCTTCTCGGTCTGCTAGTACAATGCCGTACTCGCATAATTGAAAATTTAGATATCACGAAAGCATTGTTCTACAAGGAAAACATCAAAGGAGCCTTTATTCCTGTATCTTTTTGCCCCATACACCTCTGTATTTCGTCTTAAAATCGATTCGCATATAGATATATGTATAGTACAGGTACATCACCTTGATCCCACTTTTCAATAATAAACTTATAACGTGTCGCCAATATAACACAAGTACAATAAATGTATTGCAAATGCTTGTGTTTGATGACTGGAAGCTACGGCATCCAAAGGCCTGGTAGTGAAAGCAAATCAAGTCTACTTTAGTAGACAGAGAGAATCAAACCTTCTACACAATAAAGTATCGTAAGCCTAAAGGCACGTGTACAATAAAGAAACTGAGTTTGGAGAATGTGCGAGCTTGAAACGGATTTCTAATACTTTGAATATAAAAATAGGACAAAGCAAATAAGTGCATAAACAAACATTGATTTGAGAGAAAGCCTCCCTTTCATGACATCTTACTCATACTTTCTTGTATATTAAATAATGAAAACTAAAGGATAAGCCCCCCTTCTAAAATGCTCTACTTCAGAGTTGCTATGATGGAATTCAGACAATTTTCTATATTCTAGCTACTTTGTCGAAAAGTCTCCTTTGAGTGGAATATTGAAGATGGAAAGTGAACGAAGAAATAATCCAGCAGTATTAAAATAAGGGTATCTGATTGACGTCATCCGTGTTGCTTGCTGAGTTGGAAAGATGCAGATCAGCAGGTTGGAAACATACTGAATATTTTCATTGTACTTATTAGACATCCTTTTGATTTAGTACTTACAACCCATTCCAAACATTTCTACCTGCCGAAGCCAGCGAAATCAAGTTCTACAGTTAAAACATGCCTAACAATTATTATTATATAATTTTAATTTACAAATTTAATTTAACTATACATATGTATTTGCAAACCAATGTGGTGAACTTTGAACAAGTATCTGTAAATTAATATTCCAGCTACAATGTAGTTGAAAAAATCTTCTTTAAGCTCAATTATAATTTTATTGCTCAAGTTTCATTTTCTCTTTAAATAAAATACAATGTAGTTGTTGGTTAGAAATGGAATTAATAAAGAATGTTAATGGCATAGGAAGGCTTAATGCTAGATTAGACAAAAAATAAATAAAATTTATAATTAAATTGATTGAATTTAATAGGTAGAAATTTGTTTTCATTTTATTTGCAGAAAGTTAAATAAAAGGTCAATAAAGTAGTAAAGGGGTTTTCTAAGACCCTCTCATCGGTGGTCGACCAAAAATAAATGCTTGTCATGGGCAGACGCGACTCTTCCAACCCAGTGGAAGGCTCCTTTACCGAGCACTCTTCCGCTTAAGGTTTTCTTCCCGCTTCCTTTGTCAGTAATTTCATGATTAACTAGTCACCCATATAATATTATCGGTAATCTCAACGAGTTAGATTTTTATAGCGATCAGAATCAGGATGCTTGTATTGTACATCTAATGTCATGTACAGCTGGTAACAATTTTGGATCCACTAGTACAATGTCGACGACGGGAGAGGTTTACTACATGTAAAGAGCATAATAAAAAATCCATATCAGCTATTTTAAAACCCTGAAATGTAAGTATGAATGCAACCTGACTTATATAACCCATATCACAATAAGCTAGCCCTTTGTATGTTCTAGGAAAACTATGTGAAGAATCCACTCGGGATTCATTTCTTTGTTCCACTTTTTTCCTCCTCGATAATATACTTTACATATATTTTATGTATAAAATGGAAGTCCCTAACATGTCTTTATCCTATTTCTCGTAATGAATTGTTTTTGCCTGTAGCGACAAGCGACATACGGGATGGTGAAGCTAGAGCTCGAAAAAATGTCTTTTATTTTTTATTTAACAATATTTTTCAATTATGGAAAGTATCGAAACAATTTTATTGAATATACCTCGTGCTCTTGTGCCATTTGTGAATAAGGTATGCATTTTTCCTCCATATCTTTGATAACCTTATGTGCTATTGACGTTCATCATGTCTGGGTCTAGCGTATATGTACATTCCATAAGCAAAATTCATACACTTGGGTGGAAATTCCCATGAGGGGAGAAAGCATATTTCAAGTATGTCATTAGAGTATACATACGTCTGTCTCAATATAGAAGTAAGCATGTATGTATATGGAGCACAAGCACGACCAGAGGAAAGTCTGGAGTGGGACCAATCACTTTTGTGTCTTCATATGAGCGAGCGGTAGGGCGAGCAGGTTACACTCGATGTAGTTTCACGGAGGCAACCAACTGTTGATTCGCCAGATTGACTTTAACTCCACGCATATTCTACTATTCTCTCGAACAACAATCACGTAGATTCCCCGTGTTTGCTTATTCTACGTTTACAAATTTTCTGGTTGTTGAATTTTCATCACAGAAATCTTCTGTTTTGTATATAGCAGTTCATATACGAACGTATCTCCAATATTTATTGGTAATACGTATGTATTACATTATTTGAACAAATTGAAAATTTCTGACGGAAATAAAATCATGAGATGAGATGAGACAGAAGGTTTCAAAAGCAGTAGTTGTGTTCTTTAATATTTTGAAGAACTTCATGGCGCATATGTAAAAAAGCTTATTGCCCTGAATAGGTGTAGTTAGTCATAGGGTTGTCTTATTATTATAGAATCTATAGTTATCTGATGAGTGCAAGCACGAGTCTGACTAGTCTGTAAACGAGAGAAGATTTGAGAATCATGAGAGAAAGAAGACAGAAGAGGAGATTGAGGACGACAGAAGTGTTTCAATCCCTTTGTGTAAACTTTTATTCCGCCGACCAGTCGCTCCATACATCTGGCAACTTATGTAGGGTGGTTCTTCGATTTTCAACAGCAAGTCCTTGCACAGGTTAATAGTACTATAGCGGTGCATATGATCCTTATAAAACCTCGCGGTTCTCCTAAGTGTACTTGGACGTGACTACACATATACGAGAAATTATGGTTATACATGTTACTATATGTACTTAAGTAGTTATATACCTATAGTTACACAAAATGTAGATATCTTATCAATGTGTACTTAAGGATCAGAATCTATTGCGCGTACGACACATATAACTACTGTATCTTATACTAAAACCAATGTATACATAGACATAACTGAAATAAGTTAGTTATCTGTGTTTAGTACATCGATCATAAAAAGACGACTGTATAGGAGTATTGAGACATGGATGGAAAGTGCTCTTGACGAAAGCATCTCCAGTATTTATATTCTATAATTTTAAGGGAGTATTGCGGAAATTTAATTCCCTATTAAATCACAAAGTGCGCAGAGAGGAAAGGTATAAATGCGGGACTTGAGTGTAATAAAAATGGAAGAAGTGATTTTTCTTAAGAGCTTCTCTCTCTCGCTCTTGCTTTCTGGTCCGGAGGCTGAACACATTGGAGAAAATCGTAAAAAATAAATGGTGGAATCAGTATTATTTCTTTCGCAACCACACTTCTATGGAGTATTAGAGACTAACAAACCCACCAGCCTGATTAGGGCTTCCCGTGCCCACATGACAAACCAACAACAACACAAGTTTAACTTAGCCATCCACTCACTAGCTAGACAAATATACATAAACCATAATGAGACAACTTCTAAGCAAGAGCGTTCATCCTGCGACAAAAGCTTACAATTCTGGGTTTATTTTATCAACTTCACTATTAGCTTCCTTGAATGCATGGCAATATAGCCACCTTCTAGGAGATAACCAGCTTTGGAGCCTCTATACTAAGCCGTCCTATCTCATTTATTTTTTTAGACCTTGCCACCACCGCACAGTAACTGCCTCCGAACAAAGTCAATATAAGGGCCAGCCGTTCCAGTAGTAATTGTAACTTGAGTATACAAAGCAAGTGTGAAATTAGACAAAAACTAGGGTGTGGGACACCGTAGTGGAGAAAGGAGAAAAATGAACCAGACTATCCACCGGTTCTTGGTTGTCGTCAAGTGAAGCGTTAAAGGGAAAAGAAGCAACACGGAACCTTGGTGAAGTGTATAGTATTCCCTTTCACTGTGGTGTACAAATTCTTTGGAAGGTACGGTATACTTGCCTCCTTCAATTTTCCAGACTCTTCTTTTTCAGAACCCGCAAGGTGGTTGTCAAGAGAAATAGATTCATTCCCGTGGCTTTTCCACTTTTATGCTTTGCATCAAAATGACTTTCCTCCTTGCTTATCTCTTTCTCATCGCTTACTTTGTTTCTTTTCTTGTACAGAATCCTTCGACTACTACTATTTTTAACAATAATGTTTATATCTCTATTCCCTAGTACATACCTACTACTCATGCATTCTAAGATATACACTACAAGTAGGTATTTATACATTGGCTTATTTTTTCTAAAGTTTCTCTTCTTTTCTCCGGGAAAATTGCTCCTATAGCTATTAACTTTCGTGACTTATTCATTCCAAACTTGAAGTTTGCGGCTATGCATTAAGAAACTAGTTCCTAGAATAACCTGTCAAGACTCCTCCCTTTTCCTAATTAGTAATTCCAGTCATTAATTTTGAATTAGAGTTTTCGTATACACGATTGAGCCATAAGGATTACACTGGTTCCTATGTTCAGTAAATGAGGTGAAACAAGCTTCTTCTGAGTACGAACGCCATAGGATTTGTTATTTGTGTGTAGCATTTGCTTTTCTCGGTATTTATACTTCAGGGACTTCAAATAATACTTGGTTGCTATTATACTCTGATTCCTTAATAAATATGAAACTCAAAAGATATAGCAGTTACTTATAATTATAGGCATTATTCAGTATGGATCTATTCATTATAGGTCGTCTTTTCAAAGAAAACATAAGGAGATGCTTTTTTTCAAGGGCTACTACAAGTTTGAGCGAAATATAAAAAAGGATACTTATGCATGTATAATGAAGTAGGTATCTTGTTTTGAGTTTCGCCAAAATTCGAAAAAGAAAAACTAAACTACAGATTTTCTTTACCACAACTATGATACATCATAGTTGTGTATATATACACAAAGCCCATAAAATATACTGTTTCATTTATGAAGTGCGGAAGCAACAATAATTTCTAGAATTTGATGGAGTGAAAGGGTACATGGTGGGACACTGAAGATATGAAAAGAAGTCAGATGAAAAATTGCAATGAGAAAAAGTAAAAAGTTTAGGGGATTTTTTTTGCCATGAAGAAGATTTCTGCGAAGAAAAGCTGTATATACTTATATATGTAATTCGTATAAAGAACTCCCAACGTGTCCGTATTCCATTCATAGTATACAATAGAAGCATTATATGCACGTGTAACTACAAGAGCCATTTGGTGATAAAAGATACAAGCTTACTCACTTGAACATAGCAACAAAGAGCCAATGACTTACAGTATGTGATATGGCACATAGGTCCAACTGTAGGAAATACGGCGTGCGTAACCTAAAAATGTGTACAACGTTCATTCTGACAGATACAATGCTCGATGCATTATGTATGATAAAAACGATGACTATATATGGAGAAGTGGTGGCAAGCAAGGAAGCGAAAGCGGAGCAAGTAGTTTAGGATGAAAAGCCCCTGATCATAATATATCCTGCAAATGTCATCTTTGATGATTCTTGTACTGCCGTCGGAATCCATTAGCATATACCATATGATTCTTCTATTTCATATCTTATAAACAATGAGCACTATATGACACTTTAACTATTATCTCCGACTAACTTTCATCTCCGCTTTTATACATCCATGAAACGCTCGACATATCTGCAGAGATTGCCAAAGCGTTTCGGAGAGTAAACATATAAGCTATGTGTATACTTACATGAAAGCACACCTACATCGTTTTTATTTTGTAGAAAGCTTGTGAAAGATGCAATGAACGTTCCAGCGCATATACGTCTGTATCAGTAATGTGGACAAACTTTTTGTGCTCATACATACAGCGGATCTATAGGGAACGAGCTTCAACCGCATATGTAGGAATGAACTCACCAAGATTTTTGTCGACCAGCGTAATAATGCATAAATTTACACAATTGTGACCATGACGTTGTGTGACAGGGTAAGCCGCATCCGTCGTTATCGTCACCATCATCGCAGTCGTGACAACAACCACTGTATTCTCCTAGGAATCTACTTTTCTTCGGGCATCACGCACACTCTTACAGACATACGACACTTATGTAAATACGACACAAACTACTATATGAAGTCGTTCGTCTTAACTTTGCAAAACTGACGCCCAGGCAAGCGTGTACTTAGTCATCAAGTGTCTTACTACCGCGATACGATACCTAAGGTATGTACCTACCGCTCAAATTAATTTTCATTCAAATTCAATTACATCAGGCCCGTGAAACTTGAACCGATCATCCGTATTTTTCGCCACAATATTCGAAATTAAGAACAATTTACTTGGAATCGATCGCTAGAAAACTATGAAAGGGCTTTACAAAAACAGTTTGTACGAAGCCTAAATTTCCATGATCTGAAGTTGCGTTACCATACAGTTTATTTTATATTTTGAGGTTCAAACGTGGAAAAGAACTGGCGTTAAGATCACGAGGGAATGGGTTTTTAATTGTTCCAGATAAAAATAGAAAGTCTGTGCAGTGTGTGCGTAAACAACTTACACAAAGGCTGGAAAGTCAATTGTATCAATATAAACTCTCAATTATTATTGTATTAGTGCGCCAATTGCAAATAGTTACAAACCATGGAATACGAAGGTTGCCATGATGTACATATAGGTAATAATATACATACATACAGATGTAGTGAATTGCTTATACTTTAACAACATATGAAATCCTTTGGTCAGTAACAAATATTTATATAAAAACCAGTTTTGTAAGTAGTTGTAGCACGTAGATTCTTTTGATATTCTGTCAAAATGTGGGTTGTAAGGGTCGTAAAACATGAAAGTGTCAAGAAAAGTAATATTTGCAGGTATAGACAAAATTATATGGAGATATAAAGGTATATGTAGAGAAACATTACATCATAGCTGCTTGTCACAGTATTGGATTTGTTTGGAAGTTTTTCTTGAGGTGAGTCCAAACTAGAGCCGTATTTTTTCCATTTCGAGATATCATCCCAATCAAATCAAAGGCAATAATTCTTTTTCAAGCGAGAAGAAGATGGACAAAATAAAATGGTTTTGGACGACTAAAAACAGTTGTTGCTTTTGAGATTTAATTCATTTCTCCAAATGTTGAATTGCCTTATTATTGTATGTAACTAATACTAGTAGTAGTTGAAGATTATGTCGCTGCAGCGAGTGTTTCTTGTGGATTGTAGTTGAGGATTTACAGATATGAATTTCACATTGAGCAGACCGTATATAGAAAATAATTTCAGCTACGAAAGACACTGGAACGACCGAATAACATCTACTTCTATGACATGAGAAGTTTGAGAGCGTGTTGTAGGATGGAAAAGATGCTGGAGAGTGGGAAAGAAGATAAAACTAAAAGGACAGAAAATATGTCATACTTGTAGATGGAAAGTCAAACTTTTGTTTGAGTTGTGTGAGTATTATCTGCTTAAAAGTTTTTCTTTAAGGAAATAATTCTCCACATCTAATTTAACACTGAGTGAAAGAGACATGATGGTACATAGAGTGCAATTTTTTTTCAAGAGCTCATCATCAAAACAACAGCTGTATATAAGGAGTCTACCTCCGACTTTCACATTGTCATTGGTGGGACTCCATCAGAGTCTGACCCGATAATTTCATTTTAGTTGTGCTCAATAGGAACACGTGTACATACACAATAAGTTCATAATTCTTTTCATGATGCAAAAAGGAAGTGGAAACTGTAAGTACTGATATGTATCTATATGTGTTTGAACGGTTATAGTAAAAGTACAACTGCGGTTATGAAACATACAAAGAAAATGACAATCACGTATAGGTAATTGCACATGTATAGATCGTTACGAGAAACAGCAAAGGTAGAACAAGGTTGGGAGTGGTGTAGTCCTCAAATGTAAGGTACAAAAAGCTCCCTGGGAAAGTTAGGTATTCATAATAATGCAAGCAAGTTTATGCATCCGCATCTCGTCTTCCATATAACCTCCACACCACACGTCTCCACTCATTGAGCGTAAAAGTTTCCTTGAAAATTACTCTCATTATAGGACAAGTCTGGTGGCCTCATTCCATTTCCGCCCAATTCACTTCACATCCCCTCACTCTATTCCACCCGTCTTAACAGCTGAATATATGAAAAGTCCTGGGAGGATAAAATATTTAAATGAACACCGATTTTTCACTGTTGGTTTGTTCATCACTTTTGGAATCTCGAAGATTTTGTTACTTCGTGAAAATGTCAAGAGATTATCTTTTCTCTGTGATGAAATAAACCTTGGGAATTCGCGATTTCTCGAGTAGAACATTGACACTGTTTCTTAAGGTATTCTGTACACCGCAAATATAAAATATCGAATTGAATATTGTTTTTAATCTTTCATTCACCATCTGTTCAAAGGAAGACGAAGTCGGTTTGAAAGATATGCAAATATTTAAAAAATGTAATTAAGTTTAATTATATCACTCGTGCGTTCCTAAAGAGTTTTTGTCGTAGCTTTCGTGATGAAATTAAATATGAGTTAGGTATTAATTATTTAGATCGGTTGTTTAGTATATATTCATTAGATTTATCTGTATATGTTTATAGGGCAAACATATGAAAGAAATCAAATAAATTACGAATTCAGTGAACTGAGATTAATGGTTTCGATGCAATAGATGGGAGCTGTCTATCCCAGGGTCATTCCATAAGTACCAACTTGCAGCTAGTCACTTGAGATACTTTGAATTCTGACTTCCCAATTTGCCACTGTACTTGAACGAGGCATGGATTTGAGAAGCGTTATCCAGAGGCGTTCAGTTCCAGATGTTTTTCTACAAAGTCAGTCTAGCATATAGGTACACCTTTGTGGGTATCTAAATTGACATGTCTGATGCGCACGTTTTACATAGCTCAAAAAATCTACAAAAAAACCAGCGTAAGTATATAGCGGGGTTAATTTTGACACGCATTAAGAAATCTTGAATTTAGTTTACTTTCCATCTGTCAACTATGTGATACTCCATAGCAATTCCAACGAATATGTTCGCAATCTCGCTATTGTTGTATCGAGATTGTAAGTGTAAACAGAATTTGTGAAGAATAGTGTTGTAATGGAAATGGCGTACAATTATTAGTGCAAATAAGTAGATGCCTGGGAAATTTTTGAAAGCGATGTAAATAAACAGGCGATGAATTCTGTGTACAAAAAGGGTGTAAAGGGAATTTGAGTACTTGGAATTAGTTTGAAACTTTAATTGCTTTACAATCTGTACAAATTCAAAGTAAATAGAAACTCAAGGGACTGTGAAAAAGTCCCTCTGATCATTTTCAGAACTGTATACCTTAACAAAAAAGTCCCATGGATACGTAAATATGCTGAAAAACTGAAACGAAAAAGTTCGAGAAACATGTAAGCAAAATGTGTCCTGATTCAAATGGCCATGAATGAGTAGCACAGACTAACTTATGTATATTCAGTCAACTAATCTCAGGCTGTCGGCTGTAGAATACAGGAGGTAAATGTTTACTAAAGCGTAATTCGTGACATTTTGGAAACCTCAAAGAAGGGAAGCTGGTAATTAGAAATAGTTTTCAACAGCCAGTATTTACCCAGTATTTACATATGGAATTGGACTCTTATGTTAAAGTAAAAGTAGGAAGTAAGTGGTAAAAGGAACAATCTCTGAACGTAGGTTGAAATCCTCAAGGGTTTCACTTCAATTACCGAGCCTCACACTCATTTCCATTCAAAGTTTTTCCCGTGTCGAGTTTGTCATTTCTAATGCATACTACGTCCTTGCTCAGGCTATTGCCTATATATATATCTACTACATGCAACAATGGAAAAGACATATATAGATACCTTCACAAAAGAAAGATCTCGATTTCCTTATGCTCCTCTGCTCTGCGCTTTTTGAAATACTTGAAACACTGCGTGAAATGTTCAGAGAAACATTCCGGGAGCATGACTTTATAAGTATATATATACGTAGCACACAACTTTGTACATAAAGTAGGAATACCAATGTAGCCACGATAGGGCTTCACGTTGAGTGAAAAGAACAGTCGAACAATACACGGAAAGTTTAGGTAGTGTACTCACGTTTAAACCTATGATGGTCTCTATTACCACAAAAAATAGTTAAAGAAATGCATATATCAGCTAACTTGTGCCTTCATGACCATAATTCTAGCGGAAATGTCCTTTCCTTCCTACACCAGAAAATACTTACACTTTGCGGGAAGAAGTTAGAACAAGTGGAATTGAATCAGACCTAAATGTCATCAAGGAAGGTAAATACATGGGGAGGTTCCTCCAAAGTAGTCGAAATTCAAGCTCAAACAGGAAATATAGTAGCCTTTTAGTGTGTAGAATGTGGACAGAGGACAGAGAAAAACCTGAACAAATGTTTAACTCCTAAGTCCAGAAAATGTACAGGGATTTGAGCCGCAATATTCAGTAGGAAAATCCAGTGTGGTGGTACATCTCGTAATTGGGATGGGTACTTGAGATTCCAAGAGGATTTTTGGATTTCAACCTACATTACCAACATCCTTTGAATACAAGAATGTTGCAAGTGAGCCACTCTCATTTCCTTTACCTCCGTCGCCAAAATTACATGCAGGGATTCCATGATTTGATCCCCAGAATAGCTGTTTTCGTGGAGAGTCATAAGTGACACAGCAAAAAAGGAATTCAAACGGCAGTCTTTTAGTTCACAAGCATCTTTTACGACACTGAGTGATGGTGTCACACAGTTTGTCAGTAATTTCCGGATTCGGAAATTTATGTAAGGAAATATATTGTTGATGTATCTGACTACACATAGACTTTGTATATAGGTACACAATATAGTCCAATATTATTAAAATAATTACTACGGTAAATCTCTTCAATATCAACAGAATGTGTAAGTGAATAAAATCACCAAATATCTGCATTCGATGTAACCTTATTGTATAATAATTTGTTCCAGAAACCTGTTTCTGTCGTGGTTTGTTTTTTACAGAAACAAAAGTAAGAGTATTCAGCAGATCCAAGATTATGTCCACGCTGGAGCCCCTGGTCGTTTCAAGGATTTTTGGGATTGACATATCCAAGGCACTCGGGACCTGTTGCCATCTTATTATGCAAGTTTTGGATTCTGTTGTCATTTGTTCCTAAGCTACATATCTGCTGTGACTGGAAAAATACTGAAGGGAAGAGATTGCAGAGAAAAAGCAACATTATTTGGACCGAGAATATTCAACTCAATTGCCTTTTCTTCTTTCAATATTTTCCACTACCAAACCCGGACTAAAGCTGAGGCTATAAGTGAGGATAGACTTTGCATTGTAAGTAATATGTATCTTGCGAAATGTACAGTCGTATCGGATAGCTTTTTCCACTCTCGTCTTCCATGTTTCAAAAGCCGATTCGTGTTCCGTTGCTTTCACATGCAAGTTTTCCTCGGAAAATAAAAACTGAATTTTCCCCACTGCGACGTGTCTATCTACCTACATATTCAGGTGTGGATCCCATAAGTTACATTAAGCTTGCGTATACCTAGATGCTTTTATAGAGGATCACACAGGATCACCGACAGCATAAAAGAGCATGCGGATCATCGTACATTTCATGCTAAATTATTCCGTGCCCAGTCCACTAACAGATTTTCTAGTGTGTGTGTGGTTTGAATTTGAATCCAAACCTCATGTCTCTGCAATGATATTGAATGAGTACATTATTGCAAAAAGTGCAGTTCAGGAATAGTGTCAAGTAAATAAGCAAAGTTACACGTAAGAACTGACTGTAAACCCTTCTGACAGGGAAGACACAGTATGGGGTACAGTGAAAAATCATTAGTTTCAAGGGATTTGCAAAGTGAAAATCGCCCGCACTCATCGTCTCTCAAAAGAAGTGTCTTCCTAATGATCTTGAATCTTTCCCACATCACTCGCTTTGCGCCAAACAATGATCTAGAGTACATCAAGTAGAGAATGGTTCTATAGAACTTGTATTAATGGTTTTATATGTTTAAACCACCTACGCCTATGTATACTAAAATCGTTTAGAAAAAAGGATGTCTCCAACAAGCTAAACTCTAGTCAGTCTTTTTACATGCTAGATTTTAAAAACTACGAATGCATTGTGTACGTGAACCAAGAGTTGTGTCTAACGTCAAATACATTAAAAATCAATAAATATGCTTTTGAAATGAGTATCTTCACTTTAGTGTAGGAGTAGACTTGGAGAAAATATTTAGGTAGATGTTTACCCACCTATATAAGTACACATACTAGTACAAACAGCAGTAGGAGTTTAGTACGGTTCTGTTGTTGCTAAAAACCGACGACTTTATTGTGAGTAACATGTTCACAAAACCTTGCATGTTTCTTGCTCTCCACAAGTTGTGACGGATATTTGCTCTATTGCTAAGATTTCTACCGCCAATATATTAAAGTGGTTTCGTTGCATATTAGCTCTTCGTCGTATGCCAAAGTAGCTCTGCAAATGCGAAGCCAATAGTAGGCCATCCATGACGACGGAGATAAACCTACAGCTACTTCTGAAGTGCCTCCTGTTATGGTTATTAAAAGGAAAAACACCTAGTTTCGATTCAGGAAATGAAAGGCGTAGCTTATGGTAGTTACGGATCTGCTTGATGAGATAAGGAGAGTTCCGCATTTTAGGGGAGTAATCGCTGGGGTAAGTAGAACATACAGCCTTGGTAGTTGTCAAGAGCTTACAGCACATGTATCTGTGTACATGTGTTGTACGTAAGTGTGTATCTCTCGGATGTCAGCTTCTGGGGTAGTTGTGTGTTCCTGGGTGATATTATAGATGTCGAAGTCTATGTGAGGAAGAGATGAACGATTTTGTATTAGCCGAGAGCCGAAGCAACCGGATTTGACTCTTATGAATTTTTAATGTCTAGTGAAAACGCGTGTTTGATAGTTGCTTCAGAAGATCGCGACCGTTCAAGCGTTTCCATGTTCTCATATCCTTGGGGTTATCCACTCCCCGCTTGTCTTTCCATTTCCTGGGATCTTGAGCTCTATCACTCCACCAAGCTTTATCCTCAGCTTTAAAGTCAATCTCATCAGCGATGAAATGAGTTAGAGTCGAGTGTAAGATTGGAACCACCTAGAGCTATTGCTTTCCACTCTTTTGCACTCTTATCAACCTCTCTTTTCTCTCCAGGTCTCCCAAAAGAAAGACATTCTTAAATGGTTCCCTGGTATGTCTACTTTCTGCGTGGTGACTACAGATGCAATCGATGTATTCAAAGAATCAAGCTATTCTACTTTAGCTCAAGCCATTTTTACAGGTCGTTGATGGAATCTTCCAGAGGGTCTTCAGATGTACTGAAGCATTGTATTCGAGTATGGTCCATTGTATTCTGTACACAAAATCAAGTTTTCAATTTCCCGATTTCATTCAAAATTGGCAAATGCTCTGATTTTGCATACTTCCCTCCCTCCACCAGTATCTACATTCTGATCGGGGGAACAGTGATGGTATCTTCGGGCAAGCTATTTTGTAATATGTACATAGGTAAATTTTTTGCTGTATACATACATAAGAGTCTCCACCTCTCAACCCTGTACAAAAAACCAAAACCATGCTGTTCTCCTTGGTCTATAAAGTATAAGCCGAAAAGTGTCTTTAGCTAGATGCATCGTTCCGCGTTTAGATCAAATAGTGCGAAAAAATCATTATTAATGCTGGTTACTTTTTCTGAAAATATTTCAAAACACAGTAACTTGTAGTAATAAAAAATGTCTGGCTAACATTAATTTGTTGCCATTTTATAAATATGTCTGTCTTTGTTAAAAGAGGAATACGAAGACATGGTTATTATTTTGGTGGCAATATCCAAAAATTGTTTCTGCAAGGGAACGGCCATGGCCATGCCATATTAAAGTTCTGGAATGGAAATAGTTTAGTTACCGCCATGCGCTCGTATACTTGAGACAACTTCTACTTATAGGCCACAATGCGCTGGTAATGTATGATGTCCGTACTTATAGAAACCCTTGGATTGGCGTGCTGTCAAATAAGCCTGGTCATACTGTTCATCCTGGTCATACCCCAAATTTATTTCTAAACGGGTAGTTGGATTTCAATTCTGTCTTCAGATTCGGTTTCTCCATGGTCGAAAACGTCCCCCTTCATAAGGTATAAACAGATTGGGTCATTTATGAAAATCCGAAAAATACTTAAAGATACCAGGGCACGGGTAACAGAGCTATACCCCGAATTTATTTCTAAACGGGTAGTTGGATTTCAATTCTGTCTTCAGATTCGGATTCTCCATGGTCGAAAACGTCCCCCTTCATAAAGTATAAACAGATTGGGTCATTTATGAAAATCCGAAAAATACTTAAAGATACCAGGGCACGGGTAACAGAGCTATACCCCGAATTTATTTCTAAACGGGTAGTTGGATTTCAATTCTGTCTTCAGATT
>JAQGAK010001927.1:0-24947 GCA_034696945.1 Lipothrix lubbocki
GGAGCAATCCTGGAGGAGCGTTAAAACAAATCGCTCCAATACTTTGAACATTGATCACTGCGCATGTCTAATGAATCGAACTGATATTTTACATAATAGGAACCCCGTGTTATCTAATTTCCGGACGCCCAATGTGACTTCACCAAGGAAGAACGTCGAAAGAAAAATCAAAATGACCTCAGTCCATTCAACGATAAAAAATTTCCCATTGTTGTAATAACATTTTGCTTTCTAATAGCCTTGTAGCTATCTGCAAATTGACCGTTTTAGTTTTTTTATGGAATTCATGATCTATTATTCTTACAATTAATTGCTCCACAGCGTTTGCGATTGATGCGAACAATGAACTTAATGGTGGACAAACTACAATAATAAACAATAAATATTTTTTTTAAACAATAAAATCATTTCTGATGTTCCATTTTAAACATACTTCGCCGTTTATTTCTTTGATTACTCCGCAATCCAAAAATTTTGACCACATATACAAGGCACAATTTTTCGAAATATTATTTTTCGTATTTCTTCTAAACCTTTACCATGAAAGCACAAAATATAAACCGATTGAAAACATTCACCTATAGCGCTTTGTTTGTCGCTATGTGCATCGGATGGACCGGTTGTGATATTTTTATTATTGTGTAATTTTGAATGTTCTAACGGCCATTTTTATAAGTGCATACTTGTTATGGTAACGCCAGTTTTTCTGTTCCTAAAATTTCAAACTCAATCCATGCGTTTGAAGTATATTTAATAAAATTCAATAAAAATCGAACTTTTATCAGAGAAATTGTTATAACCGTTAAGTTTGCTCCTAAAAGACAGGCCGTTATAAAAGTTTACACTGCCTTATTCAAACGAATGTTTGTGATTACTAATGATTTAGATAAATAATAATTGGGAGAGATGATAATAATAATTCATTAATAAAATAAAACTTGAACTAGATTACTCACGGGAAAGGTCATTTGCACCAGAGCCACGCATCGTCGGTGGCCGTGAATCCGTGCCACATTCCCACCCATACATCGTTGCGATTGACGTGCATAATGGAACCCATTGGAAATTCTGCGGCGGTTCAATTTTAACCAGAGAATGGGTTCTCACCGCGGCGCATTGCTTCGATAGAAAAAATAATAGTATTTTCATAAGGGCTGGAAAGCATAACATCAGTTATTTCCACTCAACAGGGGAGTTGCGTGATGGCATAAAGCTGGTGGTACACCGACTTTATAAGTACGTTGTTTTGTTGCTAAAGCAGTGGAGACTCTCTATAACAAGCCCTCTTATTAGGGCAATCTGAATTTGTGCTTTAAAATCTCTCTTCAGCGGATTCCTGTATTACTGCAAAAAGTGAAAGACATACTTTATTCGAGATATTCAAAACTATTGTTAAAGAAGAGCTCCATAAATCACCATGAATACATAGTATATTAAAGGGGAATTCCCTTCAAAAGAAATTCTGTATATATGCAACTACACTTGTATCGTCGGGGAATGATCTTAAATTACCAACTGCATCACGTGCCAGTGTCTTGAAGAACCAACGCGGGAATGCTCAAAATTCTAAAATCAGAAAGTGCCACAAATGTATAAGCGCGGAGTCCTCAGTTTTGGTATGTTTAGACATTAGGGCAGTGGCTTTTCGTACTTTAAGACACTGCCCACCGTGCAGTTGGTACTTTCAGATCCTTCGCCGACGGTATGCAACCGTAAAAATTTCTTAAATAGATAGTCCTCTTATGGAAACATCTCTTATAACGAGAGTCCAGTGAGAGTACATTCGAGGCACAAGTTAGTACGAATTTAAATAAAATCATGGGAACATCGTATGAAAGGGTCCTGCACTGATAGAGAAGGCCGTTACAGCAAGTCTCCACTGTATTACCTATTGTTTTGCTTTTCTAAACCACGTCGTAATTAAATTACAATCATCGCCCCGCGACGATTTTTCTCAAAGGGCATCGCAGCTGTAGCAAAAAGGTTTACAGTATTTATAGCAAGCATATACAATTTAATCTAGGTACTCTAATTTTGAAGGGACATACCCGGGAATTTTACCAGGATTTAGGCAATCATCACCAACATTTTTATTCGAGTCGGATCCAAAGTATGGCAGAGATTGTGTGATGTTTTGTGAATTTTTAAAAATTAGGTTCTAAATACCCGGGTAACTCCAAAACTACCCGGCGGATTCTGCTCATATACGAACTGGTCTAAGCTATTTTCTCAAATATTATGTGTGCCAAGTTTCAAGCGAATCCAATAAAAATTTTCTAGAAACCCGGGTAACTCCGAAACTACCCGGCCGATTCTGTTCAATAACGAACTCATCTAGGCTATTTGCGCAAAGACTATGTGTACCTGTGTGTAAGTTTCAAGTGAATCAGATAACGGGTTTTGGAGCTATCGTTTTAACGGACACATGGACGTCACGAGCAGATTATAAGGGCGCTCAGCCCATATAGTAAACAATTCTTTTAAGGAAGGCAGAAAAATGTTTATCAATTTGAATACTATGGTGTAAAAAATAAATTGGATATTTCAGTAAATATACTTGGGAGCATGACATAGCAGTTGTAAAGGTCGACAGGCCGTTCGTATACAAACAATCTGTCAAACCCGCGAAGCTTGTTAAAAGCGGAACGAATATAAAGGGCAAGAAACATTTAAAACTTATCAATATTTTTTCTTTAAAAAAATACCTATATTTTAATTTATTAAAATTGTTTTAGGAAGGGCAACCGTGGCTGGCTGGGGGAGATTAGGTGAAAATGCTAGCACTTCAAATGTATTAATGGAGGTAGAAGTGATGATAATACCTAACTCACTATGCCGAGAACGGTACCCTGACGACGTAATCTACAACACAACTGTATGCGCGGGGTGGAAGAAAGGAAAGAAAGCTGCATGCAATGGAGAATCAGGAGGGCCGCTATTCCAAAAGTTAAATGGTACGGAAACCGTGGTTGGAATAGTTTCCTGGGGAGAAGGCTGCGGTAGACCGATGAAACCGGATGTGTACACCCGTGTGGGCAAGTATATGGAATTCATTAAGGATAAAACGGGCTACGGTAAATGCCTTATACATAAAGCATTATAAAATAAAAATATTGTGTAGAATCGGTATAAACAACCTTGTAAAGGCAGATTGTCTATGGCGGCAGCTGTCTTTTGCCCTCGATTAAATTTCAACTTTTATTATTTATTAACAAGGAGCTGTTGTAAGGAGTTTGATGTTAACTGTTACAGCCGAATATGTATTAGTCATTTAATTTTATTTATTTATTATTATTATTAATATTTAATTAATTTTTTAACCATTTTTGGAAAACAAATTGCCCCCTTACATTCAATTTGGATGATCAGGTGCCAAACGGGGTAGTGTATCTAAAGTCCATGGAAGATTTCTATCGCCATGGAGACCATGGAATAACAACAAAATGCAAAATTTACAACCACGGAATCCCGCACCAAGGAATCCTGGAACATGGAACCCTGGATGGTGGAATTTTAGGTTATGAAATCCTGGATCATGGGATTTTAAATAATAAATTGAGAAATATAAAAGGACTTGAAATTACTAAATGTAATGTTAGTAAATACTTTTAATAATATTTGTCAAATAAATGACCGTCGAAATTCTCAGTAAATTGATAAAATTTCTAGTGAATTTGTGAAATCACCAAACAATTCAATAAGTCACCAGAGAATTCATTAAATCACTAAAAACCGATGGTTTCATGAACTCAACAATTTTTGAATACACCTACGTTTTTTGCATTAGATAATCTCATATGCCAATTATTTACAAATTCGTTTTATTCGTTTTGGCTACTGAAATGAAATGGCCGCAGCGATGCTTTGAACCACAGTTACCACAAAGCTCCTCCCAAATGCACAAAACTGCGAATACGATCGTAACTTATGTTATAAATCTTAGTTTCCATTCGTAGTTTGCCATTCGTCACGTTTAGCTGGCAATATTAAACCCGAAACAATTGCGTTAATAATATTTTGTCCTAATAGTTGTCCTAATATTATTTTAATTGCTGTTTGAATTTATTTTTACGCCCTTACAGGTCTGAACGTTTTGAATTCAGTTAGATTCATCAAACTTGAGTGTTCATCCTCCGATTATCGTACTTCATGCATAAATAGTTAAAACAATCAGTACTACAAGAATATGACAAAAATTAATAAATATGTATGTATGTATGTTGGGCTTTATTGCGTCTGAGGCCGTAGCCTATACACCAAAGCATGAATCACAATGATACATAAACAATTTTACAATATTTTCCTTGTAATTACTACGAATTTTCTTCTAAATTATAGTAACTTAACAACCCGATTCTCTATAGAACTACACACAATTGCCCAAGCATAGGAGGGCCCGTACAGTGGATTGCCACCAACATTCGTGTATCTTGATTATGAGCTAAATGCATAACACCAATACATGCACGGTTATTGCACGCACAATGCTCCACAGAGCTAGGAAGTTAGCTACAAAGTCCAAACTATTTACATATTTACAAACCACAGGGAACAATCACATATACATAAACCCTCTATACACACAATCACTAGATACATTTCCTTATTATATATTTTCATACTTATGCTACCACACATAAGAGTATTTAGAATTAGCACAACATTATGCCCTTTATATTAACATTACAATGATCATTAAATTAATATATATGTGAAAAAATAAATATTTAGAATATTATTGCTTGGAATTTGTCTACAAATACATATATGGTAAAGACTTTATAACAGGCCTCTCTATAAAGGCAGACTCGTCATAACGGCAGCTCCTGTTCCCAAGGCATTCACTATGTTGTACAGACTTTCTATAAAGGCACCCTCTAAAAAGAGCATCTCCCCGGTAAAGGCTCTAAAAGCGACGAACACCCATGCATATGCAATGTTGTCTATAACGGCGTTTCCGAATGTTTCCTGCGCAAGAGGCTGCGCTTGGCCGGGATCACCAACGGTTTACACGGGTGTGAGCAAGCATAGGCGTTGTATTATAAATACTACGGGCTATAGTGAATACATTTTTAAGTGTTATTACATACAATACAAATACATATACTAGTGATTCTATACAACGATACTCCTTGTAACGCTCTACTAAAGTGGTACGGCCATAAAGTTAGCAACTTGAAAAGGATATTTATATTCAATTTTTCGAAAAACAATTGCCCACTTGCACTCAATTGTGATACTAAGGTTTTTTTGGAGATTCCTACCAATAAAATGCTTCAAATAATTTTTTCAAGTAAATAGTTTTTGTGTTTTTATGGCTTTGCAATGTCCGTATCCTAAATCCTGTTTTATCATTACGTGACTACAAAAATGCCTTGCAGGAAAATCATATGGTGTACCAAACTTGAAAGTTAAAATTAAAAGACAGAATTAGCAAAATGCAGTTCTCATTGAAAATTGTCAAGTCAGGAAAATTATTCGTTTTGTAAGGATGATGATTTAAGATGTTAAGCCAAATGTAGTCAATGGTTTATTTGATAAGATTTTTCGGGATGCATTTCAATTTGTCCTTATTAACGGGTTTGAGCAACGTCAGTACAAAAAAGACTTATTTTTCCATAGGAACACTAATTAGTTTAAAAAATGTAGATTATTCAAAGAGTTTTAAAATGTTCTATTCAATTTTTCCCAAAGTAATTTATGTTTAATAATTAACAAATCGTTCACACCTATTTCCAATCCGTTATCCTCGTTGTATTGATTCTTTAAAAAAACTGTTTAGTGTTGTTTTACCTTCACTTGGAATACAACTCAAGATCTCAGCAGACTGGAAGAAAATAGATTTGCAAAAAAAGGTTGTCCAGTGTTGGGGTATGTTAAGATGATGTTGTTTAGATGACTGCGGAAATATACAATTTGATGTAATTTCTAGAATGTATTTTATTTGAATCACATGCTTCAATTGTGAAATCAAATAAAAACAATACCGGACTATCTTTATAAAAGATCTCCATACAGGAGGATTCTCCATGTAAGAGATCCTTTGGAGCCGCATGTCATACATGGTTATATGCTGACGAACTCTCTCTATAAGAAAATGCCTACATAACAGACAGATTTTGGTGATCTATAGTGTTCTTCTATAGCAAAAGTTCAGTGTATTTATCTTATATTCAATTTCATATCGTAGCGCCTCAATAACTTTTGAGTAATTTTTATTATTTTACAGCTTCAACAACATCATCAAATAATAATTAATCAGTTAATAATAATTTCACATGTTGTATTCTTCTTATACACAAACACATATATCCCTTCTTAACTTAATGCTTTTGTTTTTGGACTGGTGTACTGGAATCTAAAGTTTTAGTCGGATGCGATAGCACTGTAACAACATCAAACTTGTTAGCTATTGCTTTTAAACCTTATTTAAAATATAAACACGATATTGACAGTATCATTGGTGCTGGCGCCGCCCCTTCGCGCAAGCATTAAATTATCGCGAAACTTTGATTTTTATTCGAATTTTGGCCTCCTAAATGACCAGTTCACGAAGGAAACATTTTAAGCATCTGAAATTTTTTTTACATATACCAAAAGCCCAGTTAACCTTGTAGCGCGGGTAAAATCTGTATAATTCAGACGTTACAATTATTTCGGATGTAATTTATAAAATTTATAAAAAAGGTAATAAAAATTGTTTTCACTCTCTATAACTTAACAACATATGTAGTGTGAGTGAAACAAGGTGATTGATTTTAATATTTTAAATTTGCTTGTATTTTTCAGGTGACACGAATTCCTCTAATTCATTTTGTTTCACCAATTGCCAACTGAATAAAGCATTCGTAAAACTGGGTTATATTATAAAGCCACTCGTCGCTAATTTGTTTATTGGCATTATATTAACATCATCACTACGAAGATTTGTTCCTACAAAAATCGCCATTTACAAATTCATTTCAAGAACGACAACATTGCTGTATGTAGTTAAGTGCCGTTTGTCCTGATGAAGAAGAAAGTTATAACGAGTTTCTACAATATTTGAATCTGTATGTTACCACTTGAACATTGCACATATCACATGACTACAACTGACCGTCGAAAATGCGGGGGACTCGTGATATCAGATTTCCGATCACCCACATGACGACTTTAAGCAAGAACGTCGGGAGACAAATGGGAATTATCGCAGCAGATAGAATGGTAAAATTCGTTTTCATTGTTTTATTAAAAATTTCCATTATAATAGGACTGCAATTATACCAACAATGGTCGTTTTGTGAATTCATTATATATTATTTTTACAATTTATTGCTCCACAGTGCTTGCAATACATGCGAACAATGAAAGTGTTGACGGACAAACTACTAAAGTCAACATTTTATTTCAAACAATGAAATCATTCCCATTCTTACATTCAAACATTCTTCGCCATTCAGTTCTTTGAAACCTCTGCAATTGGACAATTTAGACTGCACACATAAAGCATATATTCTTCCGTATATTATTTTTTGTATTTCATTTAAAGCTCTACAATGAAGGTACAAAATAAAAACCAATTGAGAACATTCACTTATAGCACATTGTTTTTCGGAATGTGCATCGCATGGGCAGATTTCGGAACAATGGCATCACATGTACAACTCTATAGGACCGAATCCGCCGAAACAGACTACAATCCAGATTCTGGTAACATCGTTTTAAATGTTTTAACGGCCAACTTTGTTATAAGACCATACTTGCTATAACCACTTTTTCTGCTCGTAAAATTTTAAACTGAATCTAAAATAAGATCACATCAAAACATATATGTAGTGTTGGCAAAATGAAAATGCCCTCGTGTTTCTGCCCGCCCTGCTGAAAATGCCCTGCCCACCGGGCAAATGCCCTAAAAATCTGCCCATGGCAGAAAATTGAAAATGCCCAATTTTTGGGCAGAAAAGTGGGCATTTTGGGCAAAAATCCGGGCATTTTTGGCATTTTCAAAATTTTCCCGAAAAATTCCACAAATAAATAAAATGGTATAAAAGACAAACTGTCGTCAATAAATTGGTAACAGTTAGTAATAATAATTTAAACAAAATTCTACATACGTAAAATATTTGTCGCAAATATATTCAGAAAAAAATTCTAAAAAAACCAAAATTTTCCAAAAATTGGCCTGAAATCATGAAAATGCCTAAAATTTTGCCCGATTTCCTGCTTGAAAATGCCCAAAATGCCAATGCCCAAAATGCCAATGCCCAAAATGCCAATATGCCCTCAATTTGCCCTCAACTGAAAATGCCCAAAATGCCTTGGCATTTTCAGATTGCCAACACTACATATATGTAATCAAAATTCAAATTCTTACTTTTATCATAATGTGTTTCCAACCGTCAAGATTTGCTCCTAAAGGAGCGGCCGTTAAAAAGAGTTTACACTGACTAATTCAAATATAAATACATGTGGTTATTACCGGTTTACATAAAACATTCCTAAACAAATACTTTGCTTATAAATTATAAATAAAAACTAGATTCTTCAGAGGAGGAAGAGCGCATCGTCGGTGGCATCAAATCCGAACCACACTCACATCCCTACATCGTTATGGTAGACATTAAGACATACAATGAAACGTTTGGGTGCGGTGGTTCTATTTTAACCAGCGAATGGATCCTGACTGCGGGGCATTGCATCTACGACGCAGTTTCGATTGAAATAAGGGCGGGAAAGCATGACGTCGGTAAATGGGAAAAAACCGGGCAAAAGCGCGAGGCCATTCGATTCGTATTCGACATATACAAGTACGCTGTTTTAATGTCACACTAACGGAGAATCACTTTAACAAATTTCCTTATTAGGCTAATCTACATTTGCCTTTATAAGAGAAACTGTTATGGCGAGTGTCCACTGCATCTCGTATTCATTTGGCTCCATTAGCCCCCGCGCATGCTGAAACGATGAAATTTAGTTGATAAATACATAATCCTTACATTAAGTACAAACAGTTGAAAGCTGAACTATAATTGTCCAAATTTAGAAGTATTATCCAATAAAAAGTTCAAAATCAAAAATATCAGAAAAAAAAATTACCAAATTTGATTCCGATTATAATGTAAAAACTTTCAGTGATGAGACGGGAGAAAACGACATTGCATTTATCAAGATCAAGCCGAAATTGGTATTTAATGAATTCGTGAAACCAGCTAAGCTTGTTGACGAAGGATGGGAAAACAGGCGGAAAAAACGTATGTAGAACTTGGTACAAATGTTTTCTAGTTAAATGCAATAAATAAAAAAATAGAGGCACGCATGCGCAGTTAAATTTAATAAAACTGATTTTAGGAATGGCGACCGTGACGGGCTGGGGGTTAACGACAGAAGATGGCTCAGCGGGTGAGAATCTATTACGAGAGGTGGACGTGCCATTAATAAGTAACAAAAGATGCCGGAAGTGGTACAAGAGACATGAACGGCAAAGATTCTCTACAAATTTATGCGCGGGGTACAAGAAGGGAGCGAAGGATGCCTGCCAAGGGGATTCCGGAGGTCCGCTAGTCATTAAGGAAAACGGGGAGGAAATCCAGGTTGGGATTGTTTCCTGGGGGGAAGGCTGCGCTAGGCCGAAGCAACCGGGTGTGTACACCCGTGTGAGCATGTATAGGCCTTATATTAAGAAAGTTACGGGCTATGGTAAATACCTTATGTATTTTGACATAAAGTAAAACTACGGTAGAGACTCGATATAACAGTCCTCCTTGTACATGCCGACTGCCAAAATCTTGGAGACTGATTAGTCACATACGTATATGCATATTAGTGTATTTTAAAATTTAATGTTTTAACAAATTTTCTGGAAATAAATTGACGACTTGCATATAATTTCGGTGACTATAGGTAGCAAAACCTCGGTATCGATTGAAGCTGAAACCCATGGAAGAAGTCCACGGCTATGGAGACGACCACAGACTGGCCAAAATATGCCAAATTTCCAACCATGGAGGTCTCGGCTGTGGAATCCTTGACCAGGGAATCCTAGACCATGAAATTCTAATCCATAGAATCTTAAACCTTTGAATGGGAAAGATAGTCTTGCTTATGAAATTACTGTTTAATATTTACCAATGAAATTCTTGCGAGGTTTTCATCAATTGAATGCTATAAATAACTTTAGTCAAATAAATGATCGCAGAGCTTCCGTTCCCTAATTGTTTGCAAAACCATGGCAATTAAACAACAATAGTTGGTTTGCAAATCTTATCGAATTGGAAGTATCCAAAATTCAATAAATTAATATACATACTGTTGAAGTTGAAGCAAATATTTGACTTACAAATTACAAATTTGTACCTATGCTGGTTTAACCGACGATATGTGGGCCGCAAGGATCTCTTACAGAGAGAGTTCTCTTATACAGAGATCTCTCATGGCGAGAGTCCGGTGTAATACATAACTTTTATTTTTTATTTTGTGTTAGAGGCTGTCAGTTGTTACAAGTTGAGTCGCTCCAGTACTTCAAACATTGACCATTGCGTATTTCTCATGATTTTAACTGACCTTTGACCCTTTAGGGATCCCGTGAAATCTTATATCCGGACCCCCAATATGACTTCACCATGCAAGAACTTCGGAAGAGGAATCGAAATGATCTCAGTACATTCAACTTTAAAATTCTTTCCCATTGCTGTGATAACATTCTCTTTTCTAATAGCGTTGTAGCTATCACAACAACGGCCATTTTGTTGTTTTGTGGAATTATTCATGATCTATTATTCCCACAATTTATTGCTCCACAGTGATTGTGATAGATTGAAACAATCAACTTAATGACGGACAAACTACCATAGTCAACACTTCATTTCAAAGATTCTTTGTCGTTCATTTCTTTGATTACACCGCAATCTGACAATTTTGATCACATATGAGGCAAAGTTTTCAAAATCTATTTTTTTTATCTCTTGCAAAGCCTCACAATGAAGACACAAAATATAAACCGATTGAAAACATTCTTTTATAGTGCTTTGTTTGTCGTTATGTGCATCGGATGGGCCGGTTGTGAAACATTTGAATCGTTACAAGAACTCTACGCGACTGGATTCCTCGATATAGACAACGATTTTGATTATGGTAAAGTAATTGTAAATGTTCTAACGGCCGCCGCAGGGTAAATTTCTTGTAGCAACATCAGTTTTACTGCTCTTAAAATCCATTTCAATCAATTCTATACGATTACATCAAAACTTAGTTTACCCTGGCGTATTTAAATAAATAATTGTGATTAAAAATGATACAAATATACCAAGCTGATAACTAAATAACAATTAAACTGAAGCTGTAATAATTTAAAGTTTAAATAAATAAAAATAATATTTATAAAAAACGTCTATGTAACCTTAAAGAATGAATTCATTATTGCAATCGAACTAGATTATTCCGAGGAAAGTCCATTTGCACCAGAGCCACGCATCGTCGGTGGCGTCGAATCCGTGCCACAATCCCATCCCTACATCGTTATTCTACTTATAACGGTTGGAAATTATACGTACGGCTGTGGCGGTTCCATTTTAACCGAAGAATGGGTCCTTACGGCGGCGCATTGCCTCACGAATGCAACTTCGGCTATAGTAGTGGCGGGTAGGCATGACCTAGATAAAGAGGAAACAACCGGGCAGACAGTTTATGGCATTGAGAAATCACCACACCCGCTTTATAAGTACGCTTTTTGTTCTTCCCATTTTGTTGTAGAACTTAAAAGAAAGCAGCACAACAGCTCTTTTACGAAAACCGCAGTTATGAAGACGACCGTTATAAAAATTCTCAACTCTATTACGCATTGTTTTGCTGTTTTACATCCCGCGAAAATACAAATAAAAATCACGTATAGTAATTACAAAAAACTGATTTTGGCTACCTAGCCTCCTTACATTGGCTACAAAGACAAACAAAATTGTAATGAACAAAAATCATTTTTGACATAAAAATGTCACAAAAACGTTTCTCAATTTAATTCCGATATTGTAACAAAATACATTTGCTATTTCAGCTCAACGACTCTTAACAATGACATTGCATTAGTAAAGGTCAAACCGAAGTTGGAATTCAATGAATTTGTGAAACCAGCGAAGCTTGCCGACGAGGGATGGGATGATTCAACGAGTAATTTGTACTAGAGGTGCAACGAATGGCCAACACGTCAGTTTTTCGTGTTTCGTGTACTCACACGAAAACCCGGGACACGCTTGTAGGAACCTTGGGACCAAATAACTCCTTGTTTGATAATTTTCACCAATACGTAGTATATTCAATTCTAAAATGGGAAACACGTAAACGACCACATAGAAAGACGAAATACTCATTAATATAATTCACGCACAAAACAGAATAAGAGGTCAGCTAAAGTTGTCAAGAAAAACATGACAATTTTCAGACTATTCAATGCACTGACTTGGTTTTTAATTGAATTACATATTGAGAGAAGTACATTCAACGTTTCTCAATTTATATTTTAAATTGTATTTTCCTGGATAGATTCGGTAAAATGTGCTCCCATTTTTAGTAAGTTACATGACTATTTATTAGTTTCTTCTATTAACGTGTCGCCGCGTGTTTTTAAGCGTGTACATGTTCATGTAAATAACTCAAATTCCTCGCGTGTACACGATCCAGACGTGTACTCGTTTCGTTGCACCTCTAATTTGTACAACTGGGTCTAACGATTTTCTTTTAAAGAAACTAATAAAGTATTTATATTTTAATTTATTAAAATCGTTTTTAGCAGTGGCAACCGTCGCTGGCTGGGGGTTGGTCATGGAGGGTGATAACATTACCTCAAACGTATTACGGGAGGTAGAGTTGAAATTCATAACTAACGAGCAATGCCATATTTGGTACTCGAACAACCTGAAACCAATCCACGATACACATATATGCGCCGGGTATGCCGAGGGTGAGAAGGATTCGTGTGAGGGAGATTCTGGAGGTCCGTTATTCGTCAAACAAGATCGTGAGGAAACCGTGGTTGGGATTGTTTCTTGGGGAGAAGGTTGCGGTAGGCCTGAACAACCGGGTGTGTACACGCGTGTTAGCGAGTATAGGCCTTATATTATGGCAATAACGGGTTACGGTAATGATCTTCTTATGTAATATCAAATAAAGTACAAGTAATAGTACACTGGATTCTCGCTATAAGAGACCTATCTATAATCTCTAGGGTCCTAAGATCCCTTGGTTCAGCATGTCATACATAGTTATATGCATACTGTTGTCTGTTTTTATAGGAGAAATCCTTAAAAATAATTTCGGTGATTTATAGCGTTCTCTTATAGCGAGAGTCGAGTGTATTCCTATAACGACAGTTTATAAAGAGCTGTTGTTTAAGGAGTTTTTCCTGTTAACTGTTACGGCCGTATACGTATTATTCATTTTTAACAATTTCTCGGAAACAAATTGCCTACTTGCACCCGATTGGAACGGTCAGGTGCCAGACGGAGGAATGTATTTAATATCCATGGGAAAATTCCATGGCAATGGAGATCATGGCATGACGAAAAAATGTCAAATTTACAACCATGGAATCCTGCACTATGGAACCCTGGACGACGGAGGTCTGGGCCTTAGAATCATGAAATTTTGGACCACAGAATCCTGCACCATGGAATTTAAGAGAATAGGAAAGATGATTTAAAATTACTGTTAATCTCCAATGTATTCAGTTCCCGAAGCTCAAGTTTAATTCAAAGCAGGATAAATTAATTTCTGATTTTAGCGAATTCCACATTTTTCTTGGTATTTTTTTAAATTTCTTGTAAAATATGGATGTCAACTTTTGTCGTTACATGTACTTACGTTAGCTTGATAATTTTTCCACTGAGAAAACTTTGTAATATGCATTAAAAAATGCGACCAGAAGCTTCAATTGAAATTAAAGCACTTATTAAATTATAATACATACATTAAAAAGCCTAGTTTTGTACGTTTACATGGAAGCTTTATGTAATAAATAAAGCAAAACATCCTATATTTTCAAATACGCCGTAATACACGCGTGTCTCCGGTTTTCGAAATTCTCTTATAAAGAGAGCTCTTATGTATATAACAATGTATGACATGCGGACCTTGATCTTGTATAGAGAGAGTTCTCTTACATAGAGATTTCTTACAGCAAGAGCCCGGTGTATTACAACATTAAAAACAACTTACGATTAGCCCATCAGTTATTGTATGCCCACTTATGTAAATTAATAAATATGACATATTGCACACAAATAATATTTGGAAATACAAATATAGTTGTATTTCCAAGTATTCAGCCTATTTCCCAAATGAGTTGTAACACCTTCATACATGAAGTAAAAACAATAACAACAACGTTTTCAGAGTAATGTTACATGAAATAAGCTCGATGTCTTAATTACGAAATAGAAATATTGCTAAGTACAACATTCAAAGCCAAATTTAACGGTATTCCTATTATATTTTTAGCTTCCGTTTACCTCCAAAAACAAGCCATAGGTCATTGTAGCTGAACAAATGGAATAAATAATAGAAACGCAGAACAATTTCAGCAATAGGGAAACCATAGGTTAAAATATGGAATTCTCTTGAAATGTTGACAGTGAGAATACCCAAAGTGATATCACATATAAGGACTAATGTATCCAAAACTGCTCTCGTATTGCTAAAATTAGTTGGCTTTTTCCTAATGGAAATACATATGGGTTTATTGGCATTGAGTAACATTTTCCTGAGCGGCTTATTAAAATGAACGACAAGGTCTAGTTGTAGGTCAATTGTCTGCTGGATGACCTGGAGATTACTACAGCAAGAATCAAGTGGCTTTACAAGTAATAATTGTTTAAAAAAAATAATTGGTACAATAAGCAACAATGGCTGATACTACACCTGTCGTGAAAGTCGATACTGAAGATACCGTTGTTCCGTAAGTAATTATCCAATTGTGTTTAACAAACAAACCTGTAAAAAATTAGACATTACATAGAATATTTTGGAAAATGTCTTGAGGGACACACTCTCCATTACAAATCATTGGAGTATTATTTGAATATAGTATTAGTTAATTAGCTCTGAATTTTCTGTGTCAACAGTTCCAAAAAAGTTGCAAAATTTGTGAGTTTCTTTATCAATGGACAGCAATACGACGGTGAGAACAATTTATTTTAAAATTAATCTACAGCATGTAGCAAAACGTGTATACGACTATTTTACAATTGCCTAATTAAATTCTTGATGGAATTTCAGTTGGAAGTGATGGAAAGTTCGGGCCGAATTCCAGACTTGTGGACTACATCCGTGAAGTGGCGCTACTCACTGGAACAAAGTTCATGTGTCGAGAGGGCGGCTGTGGTGCTTGTCTGGTTATGGTGAAGTATACCAATGCCTCTAATAAACAACTTGTGACTAAATCCGTCAATTCGGTAATGTTTCAGTTTGGTCGCACGCTACGCTTTAAAATCTAAAAGAAGATTTATTAATTTTAAAATCTATTTCCTTTTTGTAGTGCTTGGTTCCATTGTTCAGTTGCGAGGGCTGGCGAATTTGGACCGTGGAAAGTCTTGGAAATAAGACAGTGGGCTACAGCAAAATCCAACAGCAAATAGTGAAGTACAATGCGTCGCAATGTGGTTATTGTACATCCGGGATGATCATGAATATGAACAGGTTTGTAAATTAAAAATGTAGATTAAACTTAAGTTAGATAGTTTACATTGCTACATACTTAATTGAATAAAATGTTGTAATCGATAAATGTAGCAAACGGATCTAAATGCTTGAAAAGCTTAAACAATTTAAATTTTCAAAACAAGAATTATTACTGATATATACTTTTATCACCTTATCTTTATCTGCCCTAATTAATTTGAATTAAATTTAAAAATTTCAATTTTACAATCATTCCCTAATTTCGGGACAGCTTATTGGAAGCTGGACAAACATTGAGAATGAAGGACATCGAAAGTCTGATGGACGGAAATATTTGCCGATGCACGGGTTACCGACCCCTCATAGACGCTTTTAAATCATTGGCCTCCGATGCGCCCAAAGTGCGCGGAGAAGAGGAAGAAGACGCATCCGAGTCATGTTGTCGTTCATGTCCAGGAAATTGCAAAGGAGGCTCACCTGCAGCTCCGGCCCCACAACCACAGGTAACATTGTACAACATTACATAAAAATTGTGATCTTTGTATCATTTGCGTAAAATAAAGCATGTTTTTGGGTCCAAATCAGAAATAGTAGTGTTTTCAATTTTAGCCTGACGAAAATCTACGATCTGAGAACCTTCCAGAAAATGCACTGGAAAACGAACAGCGAGTGGATTTGCCGGGAATCGGAACCACACCACCTCCTAACAATCTGATTTCGGTTACATTCAATTCTGGGGAGGAATGGGTGGTCGTGACCACTCTGAACGATGCGTTTAGTACTATCAAACGATTTAGAGCCGCCAATACGAATTACAGAATCGTTGCTGGGAATACTGGAACAGGTATAGATATTTATTAAAATTTATATATTGAAATTTCAGAAATATTTTAGTCTTATGCGTTCTCTTCCAGGTATTTTTAAGAACGATGGTCCGTACACCGGCTACATCAATATCAGTAACATACCTGTTCTTGGCCAGACGAAAATCGACGCATCCTCGATTACACTAGGTGCAACAGTAACTATCACGGAGACGGTGAACTTCCTAAAAACCGTTTCAATATCCAACACGGATGGAGTTGGGTTCATTATTGCCTTTTGCAAGCATATTCTCCGCGCAGCAAATAATTCCGTTAGAAATGTGAGTCATAACAAATTACATATTTAGTTTTTATGTATAAATTAATGTTTGGTTGCAAATGCGCTCGATTGGTAACATTCCAAATACGATAATAAATTGAAATAAGTAGTTAAGCTTTGTTTGGCTTGGCTTGCTTGATTAATGAACAATTCGAAATAAATATAGGCTGCAACCCTTGGGGGTAACCTTGCGTTGAAACATAACCATCCGGAATTCCCATCAGACGTGTTTCTTCTGTTGACGACTTTGAATGCTACAGTTACAGTTTGTAAGTTGAGTTAATATTTTTTGTATTGTATACTCACACTCACCTATTGTAAATTTAAAATATGTACACATTGCTTTTAAGGTTATATTACCTTTTGATATTTGTATCGACATCTATATTTTAGTAACATCGCCAACACGCACGGAAGTTGTGGCAGTCGGGGATTTCTTGAAATACGACTTGAAAGACAAATTGGTGTACTACATTACAATTCCTCGCTGGACGGATAATCTTAACGTCTTCCGGACATTTAAGGTAAATATGAAATTTTTACCTAAAGCCTAATAAAAAATACAATCCTGCGTATTGTATTTTGACGTAAAAGTAGTTATAGGTCAATTCATTTTTATTAAAATTTGCTGCTTTATTAAATTAAATAGATTAGCCAAAGATTCCACAATTCACATGCGGAAGTGAATGCTGGATTCCTCATGAAAGTGTCTCAGGACAACAAATACACGGTGATAGGAAAGCCGAACATCATTTATGGGGGGATTTCCCCAACATTTGTAAGTAAATCCAAGATGTGTATCGAAATTGAAATTCGACTGGTAATATTAAAAACAGTTAATGAACGCCAGTAATTTGAATTCGTCAGGTTCATGCTACCAAGACGGAAACTTACTTAATGGGAAAGTCCTTATCTGACCCCAGGACCTTAAAAGGAGCGATGGACCGCTTGAATTCCGAGATCCAACCCACGGAGCAGCCGCCCAATACGTCTGTAGAGTACAGGAAAATGTTGGCCCAGTCCTTGCTGTACAAAGTGAGGAATCGAAAATTCATTTTGAACTAATGAACATTAATAAAGATATGAATTCAATTGAATGTATGACAATAATAACAATTTTTAACTATGATTCACATGTTTTAATGTAGACCATCCTGAAAATCGTGTACCCAGTAGTTTCGACAAAATTCAAGAGTGGGGCATCGCGGTTTGTGAAAGGAACTACTCGGGCCCAGCAAGACTTCATCACTGACCCGAGTGTGGCGCCTATAAATCAACCAGTTCATAAAATCGACGCTCCTCTTACAACGTCGGGTATGAAATTTTGGGACTATGTACTGGTAGCGTGTAACAACAATTTTACGTTCTGCAAATTCATAATTTTTGTTTTTATCACGGCAGGCGAAGCCATTTATATTAACGACATTCCAAAACAACAAGGCGAGTTGTTCGCGGCGTTCGTATTGAGCACGATAGGTAACGGGGAGATCGATAAAATGGATGCTACAAGTGCTTTGGTAAGTTTAGTTAACAATATATTTTGAGATACAAACTCGATTGAGATGATTAATTAGAACGTCAATGAATTTGTAGACTGTGCCAGGTGTGCAAGCTTACCTTACGGCCAAAGATGTTCCAGGTGTCAATTCGGTCTTCATCTACGCAGCTAATGAAGAGGTGTGTATTAGATGAATTATACTCATAAGTTCGATTGATTCGTCAACGTACTCTTAAAATCTGTTTAAGGTATAATTATTATCTACAAAAAATGGAAAAAATACATAAAAAGATGGGATTCATGGTTTGTTGTCAGCTATTCTGCTCAGGCAAGGTGCTGTACAACGGCCAAATACTGGGAATGATTTTGGCGGAAACCCGCGAGGCGGCTTTTCAAGCAGTGAAATTAGTTGTTGTTACATACAAAAATGTTCAGACGCCAAAATTAGAACCAACACTAGAACCCGCACCTGCCAGAATGGAGCTTGATCCAGATGTAAGAGTCTACGCAGGCGTGAGATCCGTTGGTCGTTGGAATAACGAAAACCAGGTCGTCAAGAACTATTCTCGTCAACTGAAGGGACCTCCGCCTCTAGGTATCAATTGTTATAAAACTAAAAAGCGTTCAAATATGTAATTTATTAATTAAACTATAAACCAAAGTTGTGCATTTAACATAAGTTTGAATTTAACATAAGTGTCAATGTGTATCTAGAAGAGGCCAAAGCTTCCGACATTACAGTCGAGGGTGAGTTCAAGCTAGGTTACCAGTACCATTACCACATTGAGAATCAAGTGGCCCTAGTTGTGCCCCAGGAAGATCATTTCATGGTCTACTCCGCCACACAACATCCGACTGGGACCCAAACAATGTGTGCTCAAGCACTTGGCGTGCCTAGCAATAAGTAATACTTTTCGGAGATTTAAATTGATTTACACAAGCAATTTATTTCCTAGAATGATTTATTCTCACGTAATTAGCATTATATAAAAGTCTATGATGTGTCCTTGTATAGCATCAACGTGATCATTAAGCGAATTGGTGGCTCGTATGGTGCCAAGTTAACTCGCGCAAGCGCTTTTGCTGCTCTCTGTACGATCGCTGCCAAAATCACCAATCGACCTATCCGAACTCTGTTGGATATTGAAACTAACATGGCGGCGGTTGGTAGACGAAGTCCTTACACTATTAAGTACAAGGTGACTTATGCCTTTAATTTCAGAGTTAATTAGGTATGATTGAAGAAGTATTATTGTAACCACGAGGTAACATGCAATATCTCGCATTATTTCTGTTTTAACAAATTTTACACGATGTTTAATTAATTTTTTTGTATGTATTCTTACCTGTGTTGTTGCATCCTTGCACATTTAGATCATCGTAAATAGCACTGGCAAAATCAGTAAATTGGATGGTGTGGCCTACCAAGACATTGGCGCAGTCTCGGATGATTTGGACTTTCCCCTCATCGACAAATCTCTGCAAAATTGTTATGACGTCACGGGCTGGACACTCACCGTGCAGGTAGTGAATACGGACACTACTCCGAATACTTTCATTAGAGCTCCCGGGACGGCCCAAGGAATTGCACTGGTTGAGCACATGATGGACCACATTGCCTTCATGCTTGGAATGGATCCCCTGGAAGTTCGGAAGGCCAATTACATTAGGACCGGATCCCCTCTGCTTCTACCAGACACTCCCGACCAAGTGTTCGAGGGTAAAAACATCCTTCCAGACATATACTCCCAACTTCAGCAGACAGGGAATTTGGACGAAAGGTTCAAGAATGTCCAATTATTCAATCAGGTGCACATATTTTACGTATTTTACTTATTTTATGTATTTTGCGTTAAATATTACACATTTCTTTAACCCGCATGTCTTCATATCTAATTAGTATTTCCAAATAATATTCAAAAAGTATTTCATGTTTTTACATTGAAAGTGTAAGATTAAGTAACTTATGAAAATTTCAACAATGTTTTTTTCAACTTTCCAGAATAATCGCTGGAAGAAGCGTGGTATATCAATAGTGCCCATGAAATATTACATCGAATTCTTCGGCACCAAGTTCCCGATGTATGTAGCCGTGTATAAGAATGACGGGACTGTCGTGGTGACGATGGGAGGAGTGGAGATGGGCCAAGGAATTAACACGAAGGTCGATGCTTTAAATTGTGAAAGAATTTTAATACCTCACACTGAAATTAGATCAAATTTCTCGTTGATCCTTAATGTTAAATTTTATTTAATTACTTCAGGTCACACAAACAGTGGCGTACATGTTCAAAATCCCAATCGAGACGATTCGAATCGCTGCCACGGACAACATTATCGGTTGTAATGCGGATTACTCTGCCGTGTCGTACACCAGCGAGCTCTGCTGTTACGTAAGTTTTGATGCTGTGCATTTTAACTACATACAGTTTTTAGTGTACAGTTTTAATGACTAATAAATTTGTGTATGTTTCAACAGGCAGCAATACAGGCCTGTCAAACTATTTTGGATAGGATCAAGCCAGTGAGAGATAAACTGCGAGAGGATAATAAAAAAGAACCGCTGTGGACAGAAGTCATTACTGCCGCTGGGAGCATGCCGATTGACCTAACTGCAACTCACCAGTAAGCAAAATTCAAGAATTTATCAATCCAATTTAATAATTTTAACTCAAAAGGTATACACTGAACTCTTGCTATAAGAGAACGCTATGAATCACCAAAATCAGTCTCTTATATAGGAAATCTCTTAGAGAGCTGGTATGCAAATGATTTTGTATGACATGCCGGCCTCTAGAATCTCTTACAGAGAGGTTCTCTTATATGGAGATCTCTTATAGCGAGAGTTCGATACGTTAAAAATTATTCATGTTTGTTCTCCAGGTACAATGCTGATGATCCCGTCAAGACCTATAATGTCTGGGGAATGACAGCATCTGAAGTGGAAGTGGATTGTCTCACGGGGGAATACAAGGTGAAATTGAATCTAACGAAAAGAATATCCATCAAATCCTAAAATTTCGTTTAAAATGCTTGCTATGGCTCTCTGAAAAGGTCGTGAGAACGGACTTGTATGAAGACACGGGGCGAAGTTTAAATCCAGAGATAGACATTGGTCAAATTGAAGGTGGTTTTATGATGGGCCTAGGCTGGTTGACAACCGAGAATATGATTCTGGATCCGCAAACTGGGGCTCTTTTGAACAACAACACTTACGTAAATTATACAGCGTTATGTAAACTAGTTCTACCATTGTAAGGACAAAAAAAGGCCACTCTGTTATCATATAGTTAAGAATCTGAAATATATAATTTTGTATAGAACTACTTCCCACCAGCCGCTTCGGACGTTCCGGAAGACTTTCGGGTTACGATTTTGCGTAATTCGTCAAATGAATTTGGCGTACTGCGTTCAAAAGGTATCATGTTTGATTTGGAAACTCTTGATGTTGGCTCTACGTTCTGTTCTTCATTTCTTGTGCTTTTTTCCTTACAGCCGTTGCGGAACCTCCAACGTGCATGGCTATGTCGGTATTTTTGGCTTTAAGACATGCGGTATTTGCGGCAAGAGCGGAATCCTCCGATACTCAATACATAAACATTGGTATTTTTCGTTTATGTTTTTACTACTAGCATTTTTAGTTTTGTGGATGGATAATTGATAATTAGTGACTATAAAAGTACACCTCTCTTATGTATGTATTATGAATCCTAGACACCCCTCTAACGCAGGAGAAGGTATTGCTGAACTGCAAATCTGAGGCTGAGAAGTTCGGCCTGTGATGTGCGGGAAGGTTTCAAAAAAAATATTTCAGCACTAACCTACTTTAACCATGAATTTAGCACTAAAATATACAAGCCATTCAAAATGAATTCAATTTATCATAGTTATTCGTTACTCTTATGCACTTTCACTCTGGACGCAATCAAAAAGCCGA
Source organism: Lipothrix lubbocki (assembly GCA_034696945.1). Classification (NCBI taxonomy): domain Eukaryota; kingdom Metazoa; phylum Arthropoda; class Collembola; order Symphypleona; family Sminthuridae; genus Lipothrix; species Lipothrix lubbocki. The sequence goes on from JAQGAK010001927.1 coordinate 22,224, forward strand.
AAATAAACGCACAACAACATAAGTATATGCATAATTCAGAAACAAATAAATAATTCAATTGAATTGAAGGAACTCATATACATACATAAAGTCGGCTGAACAGCCTTACAATTAGTGCACTTATATTTCCAGAGGAAAACGTAATTCGTCCTGCGGTTACAGTTTCCGTTGTATCATTTCATTAAAATGAAATCATTATCATATTAGTATTTCCGCAACATTATACATAACACGGGATGAGACAAGTGTTCATATTTGTATTCTGGACTTATATTTTTCCTGCAAGGCTCGCCACCAAAAGGAAATCATGCATATAAACAATTGTGGCATAAATGCTTAGATTTTAATAAAAATTGTCAGATGAATATGCATAGGCCAATTATTTTGCTATTAATGTGCAAGCGTCCAAAACTTCAACGTCCAGTTGTAACTAAGTTTTCGGAAGTGGCGAATCTTTTGTAAGCATTAAAATATCCGTTTTTCAATTTTGTGCGATTCTTATCTGTAATACAAATGGGTCAACGCCAATTTCTCGTCGTCATTTTCATTGTTTTTGCGACACAGCAGCTTTTTGCCTCTGTCCAAATTGGACACATTTTAAAAAGGTTTGAGCAAGGATTTTCTGGGTGTCCGGGGGCGTTTTGTGGCATTGAAACATGTTTCGGTGATTTTATTAACCAGCGACACTTCATTGATACCGACGAAACGTTCTGCAGGTGAAAGTAAAATTGCAATTAGTAGGTAAATAATAATAGTGTATATAGGTAAATAGTATGTAATAATATGGATACATCCTAAAATAAATCAACCTAAAACTGAACATGACGTTGGAAATTGCATTCCAGGTTGATCATCCGTTTGCTCAATTGTATGAACGCTGCAGTACGTTCATGCTCAGATGAGCTAAAAACGGCAGTTCTCAGCGAAATGCGTAACGTAATTGACGAGCTACCTCCAAATGAAAGGGAATGTGTCTTACGAAACAATGCCGTAGTTGTTTTTCCTGACGTTTTGTTGCCTTCTGTCCTCATCGTTATTGCCCGATTCATGGAGTTTTAATTGTTATTGGAAATACGGCGGACAATAATGTGACACATTTATAGCGAATACATGGGAGTTTAAATCTTTAAACTACAATGAAGTTTAGTTATTGTCTCAAAAATTAATATTTTACCTTAAATCTCGTCGTGTATCTTTAATTTACGATTGTTGTGTTTGAGTGAATTCTTTCGGCCAATAAAGAAATATCCAAAGAAAAATATGATTATGCGCCAGTTTGATGAAAGATCGTTTAATATACTCTATTTATACTCATCAACGTAACTATACTACACAGTTTTGAGTGCATTCGAACTAAACAGGGATTCCCTGACAAATTAGAGCATGCATCAATTCTGGAGAAAATTTTGGAAACCGAAAGATTTGTGCATACAAAAAGAACGACGGCCATTAAAAGATTAATAGAGCAATTTGCAATTGAATGAGCATTCCCGCTTGGAAATCGTGTGCACAATTGTGCACAATGCCAATTTTCCAACAATTCCGTGCACAATTGTGTGTACAAATTCCGAAAGTTTCCAATTCTGCACAAAGTCGCATAAGTGCGTAATATTGCATACATTAATTTGCCAAATCATTCTTCATATAACACATCTGATATTCTTCAAAATTTTAGCTGGAAACAACGTCCCCATTTTTCTCCGTCACTGATAAGATTTATGGCGAGGTCTGAATAGGTAGCCAGTTAAAATAGATAACAATGCAATTTATAATTTCTTACTTTAGCTTCACTTTAAAGTATATTTTTAAAATATTGTACTTATATTAAATAATTTTATATCGCCCAACAAAGGTATTAATTATGTATGTACCTAATAACATATTGAACATATAATATTTAACTATATGCACCTATGTATACTGGTGAATGAATACATACATTAATGTTAAAATAAATATAGAGTGAAATATTAGATAGTTCTAGAACACATGCACAAAATTAGTTTATATTAATAACCATGTCTTTTTGCTATAACGTTATATTCAATAGCTACATAACTTATAATTCATTTTGACTTCATATAATACTTGAAATGTCTGTAACGTTTATTAAGTGAATTAGAGAATGTTTTCGTCTTTGAAATACGTGTGCGATAATACAATTATGTCGTTATGCATAGAACTTAAGTTAACTCGACTTGTGTTTTATATTTAAGCCTAATTCTCTATAAGAGCGTACCCTTAATTATAGGAGCGCAAATAATGTTATTTATAGTGTGCAATCATTTTTAAGCCCGTTACTCACATGCTACGCTAAAAATAAACATGTCACCATGAGGATAATTTTATGGGGATTCAGAATGACCTCCCACGATAAGGTCTGCGAGTTACGGTTTTTTTGGAAACAAATGTCTCAATTTGGTCAAATTTTGAAAATGTTAAAGTTGATCACAAATCTGTTCTTACGATTTAAAGACCTTTCGAATGAGGTATTGAGGGTCTTTCTACGTCCACTACAACATATTTTGGAAAATTCTGTTTTTTATAGGGGAAGGTGGAAATTATAGTCTACTGTAGATACTAAGGAGGTGTAAAGAGCTCAAACAGTAGATCGAAAAAGATCTACAAGTATTATTATTAGAGGTATTATTATTATTATTATTATTATTCTGCTGCCCGAGTGCCTGGGTGCTGCGGAGGCCTATGCCTATTACAGACCAGCAG